>JAXQJV010000163.1:0-30135 GCA_037042255.1 Penicillium sp. PG106-07D | reverse complement strand
AATGGCATGCCTCTCCAAGACCAAAGCAGTTTAAGGATGTGAACCATAATATTCAATTGTATATGCAACCCCAATATAAAACATGTACAAACCGAGATTCGTCAAGTCATTACTCATCAATGTAGAATAGAGTCTACAGTATGGACCAACACCTCACGTCGAGATACTCAGCTGGCCACAAGGAAACTCAAGAAGCTACCAGCAGCCAGTCCTGCAACAAGCATCATGCTCATGAATCCTCCTGCAGCTTCTCGTTCATCCGCCGATACCCAGACGCTCGCGCCCATCATGCAACTCGACGCCAGATAACCATTGGAGGCACCGAACAACAATTGCACGACGAAGAGATAGAAGATGTCGCTCTTCACGACAGCCCCAGTACCACTGATGTTGCAAAGCAGGTACAGAGGCACAAAGATGACACGCGCTACAGTTAGGGCAAAGGCCAATTTGGGACGATGTGCCAGAGAGAACCCGGGATAGGCGACAGCCATTCTGCCTGAAAGATCACCGATGTTCCAAAGTAGGAATGCAAGGGGAATGAAGACGGTGGGCTCGTACATCCGAGACGCTTCTGGGTCATTGACCGACAAGATCCTGGAGGTATACACTGGGAAGAACATCATTGTGACCTGTAGGCACACAAAGACAGCAAGCGCCAGATACCGCAGTTTTGTGAACAGTTCCCACAAGCTGACCGATTTATCAGGGGTACGATCAGCGAGAGCAGCATCTTCATCCTCGTCTGTGGCCTTCTGCTTGGGGCTTGGTCGGTTCCTCAGGAGATAGAGGAAAGCAAGTAGCGTAAAGACCGAGACACCCGTTGCCGTGAAGAAGTATATGAAGGCCGATTTTGACGACGATCCCTGTGCGCCATCCTGGGCCTGCCCGTCACTCCTCGCCCTCGGCACCGCCAGAACAGAGACGATCTGGGCAATGCAGGGAAGCACACCCGCAACTCCCTGTCCGCTCATGATCGCTTGCGTATATTCTTCTCTGCCGTATCCTGCGACGTACGCGAACACGCCATTCTGGTTCAATCCGGCGGCAAAGCTTGCGCCAAATACCATCACCATCAAAAAACCAAAGTATGCGCCCACCGAGATGTCTTTCAGAACGATGGTCGAAAATGCCAGTAGAGTGAAGACGAAGCAGTTTATCAGCAGCGATAGCGTAATACGCCATGGGTATGAAACGCCCTTCTGTATCTTTGCGAAAGCGTACACAGTTCCGAGATTGGTAAGGGTGGAGACTGTCAGGATCGAAGGTTGATAATGTGCTGCAGTCCACTCATTCGACTCGAAGCGACTATGAAAATACGTTGCAGCGGCTAAGAACATGTTCCTAATGAGACACCGGAATGGTCAGTTGCACGACTGTGGAATGCGATGATGATGCGCCATAGTATGACGGGAGGATTCTGCTGCTGTAAGACTGACCATGCCCATAGCATCGACACTCCTAGCAGGAAGAAGACGCTGTATTCGAGCCACGAGAAGCGAGGTAAGTGTCTTTCCTGGCCATGTACATCATGTCTATGTTCGCCCGCATCTGCCTCCGCCGAGTCGTCCAGCGGCTCGTAGGCGACACGATCCGTGAGAAATCGCCGGACTCGGTCCATATTGACAAAGTAGTTGGAGACCCCGTTGAACAAAACGGGACGTATATGATGAGGAGTGAAGCTCTCCCCCTGAGAGCTGCAAGGATGTGCTCTGGTGATGATCGATGCAGCTTGGATGAATCAGCGAGATCGGCCTCGGGCGGGTCCTCGTGACCTATTGCGGAGAATGCGAACCAGAGCCGCAACGACGTGACGGAAAGAATCTATGGATGCAAGATCCAAATTACTATGGCATAGGGTGTAGTGAGTTTGTTACAATCGAAGAATTCAAATTGCAAGGATGTGTTTCATGCACTATTTATACAGTATCTTGTTCATCGCACCGTTTGAATTCTATCATTCAAATCCCAACAAATGCAGAAACTGTACGAGAAATGATCGGTCCCCAAGAGATGAGTTGTGGAGTAAATGTACAGTATGAGACCCAAGAGCACCGCCCCTATTGTTCCAGGTGCGGGTGTATACCAATGTGTGAGTTTAAATCCCAAGTCTATTCCTTTTTGCGCGAGTCTGATTCCTCCACCTCCTCATATTCTTCCAACTCCTGCTCCTCCACTTCATTCTCAAACTTGTAGAGCTCTTCCGGCGGGACGGCCCGGGCAGAAGCAGGGACTTGATCCCCGCCACTCATCTGCCACTCCATAAGCTTGGTGAAAGCTCCATCAGGGCGAGAGCTCAGTTCTTCGTAGGAGCCCTGCTCGGCGACCGTTCCATCAGGTCCGAGCACAATGATCGTGTCAGAGCGCTTGATGGTAGATAGGCGATGGGCGATGCTGATAGTGGTGTTGTTTCCGCGGAGAAGAGCGGCTAACGCGCTGTTGACTAGGGTTTCTGACTCCGCATCAAGTGCCGACGTAGCTTCGTCAAGGATCAGAATATCCGGCTCCTTAATCAGAGCACGGGCAATGGCAATCCGCTGCTTCTGTCCGCCTGACAGCTGTGCGCCGCGAGCTCCAACGTGGGTGTCGAGTCCATCAGGCTTTATAAATGAATTAGCATAGTGAGCATCATCTTGTGAATGGGCTGACTTACGAAGTCACTGATAAATTGGCAATTGGCCTTGCGAGCGGCAGCGACAATCTCAGATCGCGTGGCATTAGGCCGGCCATACGAAATGTTCTCGGCAATGGTTCCAGAGAAGAGTACGGGCTCTTGAGCAACCACACCGATCTTGCGTCGGAGCGACTTGGCATTCATATCCTTGATATCGTTGCCGTTGATGAGAACTCTACCCCCAGTTGGGCTGTAGAATCGAAGCAGGATTGACCCGATTGTCGACTTGCCGCCTCCAGATGGACCGACAATCGCGACATTGGTTCCTTGTGGGATCTCAAAGTTCAAGTCCTTGAAGATCGTCACGGCAGGTCGGGTTGGGTAGCTGAATGAGACATTCTCAAATCGGATAGGTCCCCGCGCAGACTCAACCTTGAGACCCTTGGTCGGATGGATAGTCGGCTGGCGATCCTGCAGCTCGAACAATCGGCTTGCAGCACCGACACCCTTCATGAGCTCGGAGTAGAAACTTGAAAGGCCAAACATACTCGAGCCAGCATACGCAGTGTACATAAGGAATGACGTCAACTCTCCAATACTGATGGCTCCGGATTGGACCATGCCACCTCCGACATAGAGCAGGGACAAAATAGTCATATTGCCCATCAATCCAGTCTGTTGAACACTTAGAGGAGGCCTATAAAACAGACAAAGATGAAAAACTTACCGAACTGAAGAATGTCGCACTGATCAAAGACTCTTTCTTACCAAGGTCGAAAATCTTACGCACCTGGGTGTTGTATCGGTGGACTTCCAGGATTTCACCCGCGAATGACTGACTTGTCTTCACGTTACCCAGGCGCTCCTCGGCAATCTTGGTGAGCGAACCCAGGTTCTTCTGGATTTGGCGACTGAGGTTCCGAATAGCCCGTCCATAGAAGAGCGCACCCAGACCAATTGGGGGCAGCAACAGGGCCAGGATACTGGAGAGCTTCAGACTGGTGTAAGCCATCAAAGTGAATCCAGCCACGCCACTGACACCGGCACGAAGACCATCAGACAAATTCTGCGTGATGCTCTTGCCAACAATGATGGTATCCGAGCTAAGCCGAGAGATCAAATCACCAACTCGGTTGGCATCAAAGAACTCGGCATCTTGAATGAAAGTTTGACGGAAAAGTTTGGAGCGCAGTCTCGCGACAATGCGTTCACCGACGATACGAAGGATAATGATACGACCGTAGTTGGCGGCGGCACCCACGAGCAAGACTCCACCGAGAGCAGTGTAGAACATGGGGATACTCAAGCCAAACAGCTGACCACCACCCTCTTCCTCACTCTTCGTGGCTCCATCCATGATCTTACCAATTGAGAAGGGAATCGACATTGTGATAGAAGAGGAGACAAGCAGGAAGAAGAATGCAAACCCGAGCGCCTTTGCTTCGGGGCGCGCAATCTTCAGCAGCCGCCAGATCTCCGCAAAGCCGGATTTCTTGCCCGATGCACCATCCTTGGCCAGCTTTGCTCGGAAATTCACCTGCGCAGCTTGTGCGGCTCTCTCCGATAGCTCGAATCCTTTATCTTCAGCAACTTCGCCCTCCTTTTCCGGAAGCGGGCGGTCATGGGCATTGGAATTATCCGAAGGTGGCGAGGGTGGCGAGGGGGTTTTCGCTTGATAGAGAGGTGACGATGAGTTCAAAGATCGTATTTGAGAAACAATGCGAGATGTAATCGGGGTATAAAGGGGAATGCGTTGGCGAAGCAGGAGCGAGACCTCGGCTGGTCGGACAGCACGACCAGCTCTTTCGCTAAGGGTCCCCGAGGCAGTGGTGTATAGTCGATTGGCACCACCGTGTTCGCCATTCCGTGTGAAGCTTCGGTTTGATAGAAGCAAGATGTCACGAAGCACAGCGCTCTGCTGTCTCAAGGCCGGCCGAGGGCTGACTCCCGGAGCCCAGGCCGGTAGCCGGACACCGCGCATCTTTCGGAATTGGATGGTACGGTCAATTTGAGAAGGTAGATTGTATCACCGAGAGATCGCAAAGTATGCCATTATCGTATGGAGTGAAAGTTAGCCGTTCCGCATGTTTCACAGGCCTCAGGTCAGCTCCCCGAAGCATGTGGAGATGCGAGATCGCAAGCGCTCGTTCTCCGTCGGCAGGGCGGATTCCGATTCTGCCGATCACCACCGCCCATGGAAGCTGTTCGAGAGCTTTCGATGCGCTTGTTTTGAGCCTCGCCCCAGACGTATTTTCTCCCGTTGATCTTGATTTCAACTCTGAAGACCTTCTCTAAGCCACGGATTATTTCCATTCTTGAAATCGTGTTTTGCCCCAGATTGTTTCCAATATCATCAACCTCTGATACCCCGCCACTCAATAACCCCGCGAGGTCTTACCCCCACGTGAAAGATGGTGCTCGACTACAGCAAGTGGGATGCACTGGAGCTATCCGATGACTCGGACATTGAGGTGCATCCCAATGTCGACAAGCGATCCTTCATCCGGGCCAAACAGGCTCAGATTCATCAGCAGCGTGAGCAGCGCCGTCACGACATCAAGACCTACAAGTATGAGCGCATAATCAACGATGGCCTACTCTCGCGTATCGACAAGCTTCTCGATGCGCTCAAGCAACATGAAGACTCCTCGGCCGCTCCCGAGCAGTTCATCTTCCAGACCATTATGGAGTTCGCCAGTAACCCCGCCGAAGACCAAGCTCCACCACCCCCAGAGGGCGTTCACACTCACGAAAAGGAACAACCCAAATACTCGCAGATGATGAGTGCCTTGGTCGATCAGGTCAAGAAGGAATTTGGAGAATCAAAGCCGGATAACATGTTTGAGGCTTATATCACGGGTGTGCAAGGACACAAGGACAAGGTGCAGGGCTTGCAGAAGGAGTTGTTGACGAAATTGGCTCAGTTGGAGAAGGAAGAGAGCAGCAAAATCACCAGTGAAGGCCTGCATGATGGATTCAATTCTTCATTTGTGCCCAAGGCCGAGCCAAAGCCTCAAGCCGCTGCGCCAGCCAAGAAAGCTGAGGTGGAGCTCCTCAATCCTGGTGCTGGAAGCTCCTCGGCCGCCCAAACTGAGGAGGACGATGATGATGATCCCGCCAACATTGAGATTAGTCCATTGGCCAAGCAATTTGCAAAGCTCAAGCCCCATGACTATACTGCCTACCAAAGATTCATCGTCGAGCACCCTGAGATTGTTGCCGAGAAGGAGACAGACGGCCTGTTGGTGGAGGCGTTCAATAGTCAGCTCAAGGGCGAGGATGCGTATGCTCGGCAGTGTGTTCATCAGGGGCTGCTTTTGCAGTACTGCCGTTCTCTCGGCCCCGACGGCATCAAGCTTTTCTTCGGCCGGTACGTTGATCACCCTAATGTCTGTCGTACAACACTGCTAACATATTCTCCTGCAGAATCACAACCAAGGGACATCGCGCTGCAGACCTTTTCACTAAAGATGTCAACGACACCTACAACCGTATCAAGACCCGGGCAGCTGAGCTCAACAAAGAGAACCCCAACGACCCCGCTGGCGTTGAGCAGATTCAATTGCATGCAGTCGACCCCAATACCAAAATCACCATCAACATCCCTGCAGCCAACAGCGACGATCCTACCGAGATCGAGGCCCGCAAGATCTTCGAGTCTTTCACCCCAGAGCTTCAGAAAGCATTGGCATCCGAGTCTCTGGACGAGGTTAACAAGGTCCTCGGCAAGATGTCCGTTGAGGAGGCAGAAGTTGTTGTTGAGCAACTAGGCAACGGTGGAATGCTTAGCCTGGAAGAGGGCATTATCGATGGTACCACGGAGGAGGGCCAAAAGAAGCTTGCTGAGATCGAGGCAGAGGCCAAGCAGGACGTTGGCGAGCCTGGTGGCGATGTGACCGAGTTGGACTAAATACTGGAATACCCACGACAAAACTATGAGTTCTACTGTGATGAGCAATCAATGAAATATCATATTCTTGTCTCTAGATCTTTACTTGCCCTGCTTAGTAGACATTACTACAACGTCTAGAAACAAGAATACTGAGGTTCTTGGTACTGACGATGCCATTGGCCTGAAATGTTTTAAAATACACAGATTCTCCGGGCGACTTCGCTGCATGGAGCTGAAAAAAAAAGATGGATGGAGCAAAAACAAAAAGGAAAACCTCTTCAGTAGATCCATGATTGGACCATTCTGCGATCTAGCCGGAAACTGAAGAGCAAGGTCGTGAAAAAGGCCCGGAGTCTGTACGCTCATATGTCTGAGTATCAATGGTTATGGTAGAATCTCGCAAATTGGGCATCAGAAAGCTCCAGAGCCTTCAGATGTCTTGGACGCGGAGGCTTTAGACACCACTGGCGCCAGGGGCCTTCTCATCCTTCCGGAGACTGAGCAGAAGCTCACGGAAACGCTCCTTGCCCGAGCCGCTGGCACCGCCAGCGGAGCCCTTGCCCGAAACGTCGACCAACTTGGCGATGCGCTCCCAAGAGGTACCGCCAGCGGAGGTATCCTCGCGGCTGGCCAGGAACTGTTCAGCCTCGGCACGGGTCTGGGCCTTCTGCTTGTCGATCTTGTTGTTGTAGGCACGGTAAAACTCGTCGATATCCCCCTGCGCCTTCGCGATGGTGGCAGCCTTCTTCTCTTCAGAAATATTGGCACGACGGGCGATATCGGCATCTCGCTTCTCGCGCCACAGACTAAACCAATTGAACGAGGTTGTCAGCAAGAGGTTGATGATGAGAGGGGTAACTAGCAAGCGGTTGACGCTATGCGTACGCCTCATTGAAAGGTCCGAGAGTTATGTACTTACCGAATGGGCTCGGGCTCCTCCTCTTCGGTCTGCTGAGAAGCGTATCCAGTAGCAGGGAAAGGGGAACCACTTCCGGTGATGGTACCGCCAGGGGCAACTCGCTATCCAGTCAGATCTCCAAGTCAGCTCCGCTTCTTGTAAAAAGTGCGGGGCCAATTCGTACCTCATTCTGTGCCTGAGTCTCTACGGAGGGGAAGGAAGACTCAAAGTGTCCAAGTTCCTCAGCTGGTGTGTCGTCACCTCCGCCGAGCAGGTCATCTCCACCGCCCGCAGCCGCAACGTGGTCCTGAGGAGTAGCGAATTGGTCGGCGTCTTCGCCGAGGACGGCTCGCTCACGAGCCAGAAAGTCATCCTCAGACGCGCCCTTGGTCTCGATGGCCTCAGTCTGGCCTGGAAACATGGTGTTAGTTGTAATCGTGCGGATGAAGGCGGTAGGGATGCAACGAAGTGGAGCGTACCATCAGAGAAGTCCTCCAAGGAGGGGAAACGATCAGCCATCTTGTCTGTGTTGAGGGGCTGTGTATCTCTATTGGGGATGCGCAAAACTATTCGAATAGTGGCGGAGGGGGAGATGTTGAGAGAAGATGTATCGTGAGCTTGTTCTTGGGCCGTTGGCAGCTGGCGAGCTGGATGCGCTCGCGGCCCTGGGATCTGCCATCTCGAGGCGGTGAAAGCTCCTCTGGGCTCGGCGGTGAGCGCAGCGGTGAATAGGCGCTGTCGGTGAAAAGGGGGCGCTATCTTTGAAAGGGGGAAAGTTTATCCGAGGAGGCGGTGATGGAGGCGGTAAAGCGATCAGATCAATAAGGATATCACGTGGAATCCTTCGAGGCGGGTGAAAGCTTCGTGTTGGGAAACTGGAAGGCGGTGAAGAGCCCCGGGTTTCGACTAACTGGGGACGACAGCTTCCTTTGAACAGCTGTTGAGCGAGTTTCCGGCACTTTCTACCTGGCTGATTTGTAGCGTGGCGTCAGGCTCACTCCTTGAATCACAAGCTAAATTCCCCCCTCTGCCAGGCATCGATTGCTATCATTTGTTTACCACCAAGGCCAATCGGACTCCTCCCCCGTCCACCCTGATTTCTTCACACTCAAACGTTACCTCCTCCCAATATGGCCTACACAGACGATGCCGTCAAGGCGAAGCTCTCGGCTCTGAACGAGACCCAGGAAAGCATTGTTACCGTCGCACAATGGGTCATGTTTCATAGGTATGCTTCACAATGTTATTGTATGCACGGACAATGCACTCACAAAGACCCGTAAACCCATCATACAGACGCCATGCCGAAAAAACTGCACAGATCTGGCTTCAGAAGATTCGCGACTCGCCTCCCCCCAAGCGACTGAACCTCGTCTATCTGGCGAACGGTACGTGAAAATACCCAAACAAGCTTCGCGACATCGTCTAATCTGGATATAGAGGTCGCACAGCAGTCGAAAGCCCGTGGAAAGGAGGATTTCCTAATCGCATTCTCGCCGGTCCGTTGTCACCATGCCGATTCAGGCGCCAAGCGCATAGCTAATTCCAGGTTAGATCGTTGCAGAGGCGACAGCGGCTGCATACAAAGGCGCTTCGAATGATATTCAGCAGAAGATTCGCCGGGTTGTGGATGTGTGGAGGCAACGTAATGTGTTTGAAGTCCCCATTCTCGATGCGGTGGAGGCACGCGTCAATGGTAAGATACGCATTGCCTCATCTTTTTGCCAATGTGCACCGCCTCACACGACTAAAACTATCCTATCATTAGACATCGATAAGAACCGGCTCACCTCCAAGAAACAACCTCTCGGTGGCTCATTCTTCAAGGATGCGTCTGCAGGGTCTACTCCATCCGAACTCCAGCCCCTGGTCCCCTTGCAAGTCGCGCTCACAAAAGCGGCCGTGACTTCTAACACCTCGGCCACGAATGCCAATAGCGAGTATGATAAACTGAATGACCCTCAAGCTCCTAAGATAACCCCACCGGTGCACGCTGCACGCCTGGGCACCCTTCTGAAGGCACTCGCGCATGCCGAGAACTCCGTGTCCGAGGTCATCAAGTCTCGGCGGGCCCTGATCGACGGGCTCGAGAAACTTCTCGCGACCAACCGCGCCGAGCTCGAGAAGGAGGAATCTCTCGTGGCCCAGTTTGGGGAGAAGAAGGCGGAGACCGACAACAAGCGACGTGAGGTTGAGGATGCAATCATGCGCGGTTATCAAGATGATGCCTTTGGCACTGCGACTGGACAAGGCAACGCAGGCGACGAGCCTCCCCGTCCCGAAGTGGAGGCATTGACCCCTCCTCCGGTCGAAGCCATCACCCCTGTTGGGTCGCCCAAGCCCGGGCAGGCCGAGGCCAGTCACGGCCCATTCTCCGAAGCGGCTCCGATCACCCTCCCGCACGGCCTCAGTCTCCAGGGTCTTGATCAGACTGATAATGATATGTCCTTCGACCCATCCAATATCTCTCCGGGTGGCGGCAATGATTTTGACCTTGGTGCGAATGGATCAAACACGAAGAGGCGCAAGGTGGCGCACGAGGAAGAATATGCACAGTTTGCTGCCGGGGACTTGGATGCCGATGTAGCCGCTATGATAGCGCAGGAGGAGGGTCAGTGAGCGTTAAGCTGCTTTTGGGCTGGTGATCTGGTTTGCTTGTACTATGGAACATTTGACCCCGGCCTCCGGGACCTATTCAACGGAGGATCGCCATCTATGTTCATATGTTGGAAGGATCCTGGTCGTCGGAGGGTTCGGATTGAAGATAACCCCGTTGTATTAGGTATCTACTGAATGTATGGATGTCGATGTACCATTTGACCTGAGACGTAGGCTTTTACTATTGCACGGCTCGTTTGAATGAAAGCCTCCCCAGGCATTGGTATATTACGTATTACAGACATGAACGCTCAAATGAAAATCATCGGAATATATCCGGATCCATCCAGCGATCTCGAGTGAACCGTCTCGATGCCAAGTGTCTCCTTGCTCTGTCGACCGAGGCAAGCACAGACCTGATGTTGTTCGAGGACTCCTCTTCGGGTTCTGAAGACGGAGAGCTGTGCTTCTTCGGTTTCACCACCAAAACGATAATCAGACCTATCACCACGAGAGCTAAGAGGAGCATGATCTTTCGCTTCGTGGAACGTCGTTGGTAATTCGTTGCCTATAATCACAGGGTCAATACTTTTCATTCGGTTAAAAACACAATGAAGGTACGAAACCTACCACTTTGAGTTCCTTTTCTGCAGCCTTGACTTCGGTGCCCATCCGTTCCACATTATAGTCAATGCGATCCAGCATCGTCCCTTGATCAATGATCATGGTCTGAAGCTCACGGAAGATATCGGACAACTCGATGATGCCCTTCGCAATGTCGTTGATCTCGCGTTCCCGTTGCGCGATGGCAGCATCGTTTTGACCCGTAGCCCGTTGTTGCGTCTGCTGTAGCATCGTTTGCGAGAATGATTTGTCCACTTCTGATTCCATCAAGGATGGATCCGTGAATGGATTCTGCACCGGAGTCGGTGAGCGATCAAAGGGTGTGGATAGGCCTTCCAAATCTCGTAGTTCTATCAGTCGTATCGAGCGTTAGCCTGGAGTTCGCTTCGACGGTTCCCGCCCGCGCATGGGTATGCAGGCTTGATCACCACGCGTGAAAGGATAAACGGCAGACTTACTCCTCAAATAAGTGCTCTGCTTCTTGCGGAACCGAGCGCTCGACTCCTGCACCCTGGAAGCGAGCGAAATCTGTATGTTCTTCGCCATAGTCTCCTCGCCGCTGCTTACGCCGCCCTGCTGCTTGGCCTCGCGCACCATCATATCAATCCGCTTAATTGAGTTCTGGCAATTATGAAAGCCACGCGTGATATCCTGCGTCAACCGCTCGATGACACCCTCGTCCTGCCGTCGGATGTCTTCGTCCCCGAACCCGGGCAGCAGGTGTTTCTGGTGCAGCTTATCCAGCTCCGCGGACTTCTGCGTAATATCCGTCAAGAACTCCGAGACTTCCTCCTGTACGTCGACCCAGCGCGGTGGGAGTAGGTCCATCTCGATCACCATGTCGCCATCTTCTTCGAAGCCGCCCGTCTCGGAGATGAGTCGCCGGCTTTCTTCAGGCTGGGAGGGTGTGTCGAAGCCATTGGAGGCGCCGAAACGTGGCTTCTTTGCGGGATGGTGTGCGAAGGACTGTCGGTAGGATATGTAGCTGGAAGAGCGCGCAGTTGGGTTAGCGTTGGAGTTTTGCTTGAGTGCTGGTCAGGGCCAGTGCAGGCAGCAGGTAGCTACTTGGGGTAGACGTACAGGTTAGTGCGATCCCGCCACATCGTGGCTAGGGAGCGTGGAGGGGCTGTGCGGAAGGTTTATCGAGGTTGAATCGTAAATATTGCCGTTGTCATGATCGGAGAAGTTGTAGGCGTGAGGTCAGGGTTCCCCGGGGGAGTTGAAGGTGTTGTCGGCTCGAATGATGAAGCCAGTCTCCAGCGGAGTCGAATCATCCGGGAAGCTCTCCACTGCAGGGGCTCGGAAAGGTACGGTATTCACCCGGTATTAATGCATCTTTCCCGGACTAAGAGTCCTGCTTTGGCTGCTCCAGGCAGAATCAACAAAATAGGCATATCAAAATTCCCGAAAGATAAACTGGGCTTTGTATTTTTTACTCGACATACTAGTCCTGGTGTCTGTCTACCCATGGCCTGGCCTCGTGCAATTAGCCTCCATTGATCTTTGCGTCATCCACGTGGTATTACAACGACATCATCCGAAATCCTAGATTTGGGATTCAATTTTGCTATGAATAGATATTCTTGAGTATCTTGCCATAATATTATGAGTGGATATTACCTATTCTTGGAGGACGAGATGGGAAGTTATGTGTGGAGAGCTCCCGAAGAGAGATGAAGTATCTCGAACCTATGCAATTGCCCTAAATCACAGCCTGTCGTTGTTTTGGCAGTTTTGCAAGGGAGAATATTTCAATGTCCTATCGTTGTTAATAATCGATACCAACACGAATGGACCACTGGCCTGGCCTTGATACATCGTGATCGTCACGGACATCTGGAAGTAGAAACTCCCCAGGCCCAGAGGCAGGCAAGGTGACAGACAGCTGATACCATCATTCTTCAACACGACTATGGAAATCATGGCTGGCACTTGCTTAGACATGAATTCGTGAAAGACAGGCTAAAGCTCTTTTTAGAAAGCTGAACAGCCACACATTTGATTTAGTTAATACTTAAGATTAGTACGGAGACATGGGCCGCTATAGTACAGCCCTATCTGGACTTTAGAGGGTGTTTGACTTCGGAATTGGACGGAATAGTTCTGGTTCGAAGGCACTACGGCAGCTTAGCTTGAGGCTACTTTCGATCCTGCCCAACCCAAGACTAGTTATCAACCAGAAACCCGGGTTGGTTGGGTAGAAAGGGCATGCATGAACCTCGTCGGTTGAGAGCTAGCGCCGTCCGACGCGGGGTCGATGTCACTACATTGGCATATCGAGATAGATGTAGGGAATCCAGTCTCGGCTCTTGTAGCTTGTCGAGGTTCGACTGGAAGCTTCACGATACCAAGCTTTTTGCGCTCCGCCCGGGCGTCCTCAACCGAGCTAGGATGGAGCACAGCCTGCCGCAAGACCGACCGAAGGCAGGGCGTGCAGAATGAGCAGCGCCAGGCAGAGAGGTTCCTGTCAACTTGGGGGCTATAGCGGGTGCGCCTGCAGGTTCCACCTTTTCAGCTGAGCAGGTGCAGGCTGTTAATTCAGCCCTGTTGGCTCAAAAGACACATGCAATCCCATCTGGTATCGTATTTACCGCTTTCCCACTGCCTTTCTTTCCTTTCTGGCTCTATTGCAAGTAGCTGACCGCCCCCTGTTTTCTGTACCACCATTGGCTGTCCAGATCAGGCACCTTCCGTCTCGTGCGGTAAAGTTTGTAAACTATCGTATCGAGGCCAGCAGTGTAAACTAAGTCTTCTGTACACAGTAAGGCAGAAAGGCCAAGAAGCGTAAGGCTGGCGGCTTTCCCCTTAACTTCGCTCCCCACCATCATCATCCCACTCCCCTCATTCTCATCTCTCCTCTTTCACTTCTCTACTTTCCTCAACCACCTCTGTCTTTCACCATGGTACGAGGATCCCATATTGCTTCCGCTTTACCCCCTTTCCTGCTCTGCTCGAGTTTGTGGGACTCGAATAACCCCGCTTTGCGGGGCAGCGATTCTGGCATTTGGGACTGCTTGACTGACAACACCTTTGTACCTGCATGCAGGCCGATTCTCTGACCGAAGAGCAAGTCTCCGAGTACAAGGAGGCCTTCTCCCTGTTTGTGAGTGCTCCTAGACGCGTCCATTGACAATGTCCGATCGGAAAAACAGGAGACTGACCAGCGCGGTTTTCCGCGTGTGAATAGGACAAGGATGGCGATGGTGCGTGCAGCCGTATTCGATAGCTCGAACGTTCTATTTCAAGGGGCAGTTCTGGAGCCATTTGGACCTGCGAATATTCTCAAAACACAAAACAGAATCATTGACTTAATTTCGATGTCTAGGCCAAATCACCACCAAGGAGCTCGGCACCGTCATGCGCTCGCTCGGCCAGAATCCCTCTGAGTCCGAGCTGCAGGACATGATCAACGAGGTCGATGCCGACAACAACGGCACCATCGACTTCCCCGGTATGCACCGAACTGCTCGGCAATGGATGTCGCTCTTTTCTCTATTTAACCCGGACTAACTGCTTTCCCGTGCACCCGCAGAGTTCCTCACCATGATGGCCCGCAAGATGAAGGACACCGACTCAGAGGAGGAGATCCGGGAGGCGTTCAAGGTCTTTGACCGTGACAACAACGGCTTCATCTCCGCCGCCGAGCTGCGCCACGTGATGACCTCCATCGGCGAGAAGTTGACCGATGACGAGGTGGACGAGATGATCCGCGAGGCGGACCAGGACGGCGATGGTCGTATTGACTGTACGTTTATCAAATAATCTCGATCTGGCGAGACATGAAGCGATTCCCATTGCATGAACCTCATACTAACCATCTCCGCCTGCAGACAACGAGTTCGTCCAGCTGATGATGCAAAAATAAACGACCCTTTTCGCCATGTTTCATCGTCTATAGTTGACTCACGGTTTACCCACCAATGAGGATGTTTGTCTCTTCCGTATCCGTCTTTCTCCTTTTCCGGTGCCAGTCTCTGTAGCCTATGGTCAATGCTGGCTCTATGGCTACGGCTTGGATGAATCATGATCAGGCGTGCTTGTTGATAACACGTGGATGTGGTGGACCGATTGGATCAGCGCTCTGGATTACATCTCCATATTTAACTACTATGGACTCGATTTACTTTTCTGTCAGCCTTCGCAACTATATGGATGTATCTCGCAGGTATTCAATATCTTGTAGTGAGTGTCTAGATCGTGTTCCATACCCTAGGCTCGGTTCATTCCATGGAAGGAAAGCAGGCGCAAAAGATATCTATGAGTACGCCCTTGTCTACCGGTTAAACCTCAAAACCTCCATGTACTGCCTGGCAGCATCTGTCCCCGCCGTAGGATCAACATCATCCTCAGACTGCACACTCCCCAGCCCAGCCAACAGCGCAACTTCATCACCCCCCTTCCCTTCACCATCTCTCATCCCCTTCCTCGCCCTCCCCAACTTCTCCTTAACCTCCTTGCCAACCCCAGGCACAAGAATCGCCTCTCTAGCCCCCTCAATCCCCAGCCGACCCCAGAACTCCCGAATCAACGACGCAGTAGCCCCATACTCAGCATCAACATCCGCCTCCTCCAACGCACAAAACGACACATCAATCCCGGAGTCCGCATCCCTAGCACTCCCACTCCGCGTCCCAGTGGAAAGCGAATCCACAACCGACGGCCCCCGCCACTCAATCTCGACAATCGTGCCCCGCGCCCGTACACTCGGAAACGTCTGCCGCACATCACCCATGCGCACCCGGAAATCGCCCACGTCGTAGACAACACCGTTCGGCACCGCGACCGTTAACCGGTGGCACCAGAAAGGTTGGCACGCGTACGTGAAGTGCTGGAAAAGCGTCTTGTATGCCGCCGGCGGGACGGTGGTCATGATCATGGGCAGGTCGGCGCCTGCACCCTGCGCCGACACCACGGATCCCGGCGACGCGGCGCTGGCAGTGGGCGGTGAGGTAGAAGCTGGGGAGGCGGCCGCGGGTGGATGCACGGGCTTCTCTGTTGGCTCAGAGGTGTAGATGAAGCCATGGGTTGGGTAGTGGCTTAGAGACAGGAGTTGCAGGTAGCGTGGCTTAGTGGGGCGGTGGCCTGTTTGTGGTGGGAGGAGGCCTGGCGTGTCGCGCATGAGTTTGTGGTCTAGGAACCAACGGCCGATGGGGATGAGGTCTTCATCTGAGAAGGAGGCGCGGAGGCGCTCTGTGAGGGTTGAGAGGGTTGTTGTGGCGTTTGGGCTGGTGGGGATGAAGTAGACGCTAGGTTGACTGTTAGATTTGGGGTTGAGAGGGGGGATGGTTGGGGGGATGGTGAATTTACCCTGTGATTGGCATTTTGGAAAGATTTGGTGGTGGTGTATGGACGTAGTTTCCTGAGGAGAGGTTGGGCAGTAGGAGAAGGGTGGGCTGAAACGTAATGACGATTCTCAAAATGATATGTGGAGGAGTCACCGCGGGTTCAAAAGCGGGTTTATTTAATTAAATCCTCTGAAGGATTGTGTCAAGCGAATGTGAAGTCAGTCCATGCAATCGTTGAGATGTAGGACATGGGCAAGTGAGGCTAATGGCTCTCTTTCAATTGCCTTGGTAGTACAGGCTGCTATTGTTGCAGGCAGCTCTCGATCCTGATACTTGGTCAGTCTCATGCCCTAAATGCGCAGGGATCGCAGACCATACCTGAGAGATTCTATCATACGATACGTAGAATTGGGCTACTGAAGTTGGAGATCGTCACCAGGATGTGGTCTGGAGCTGGTTTCTCGGAGCTGATAGCACAGTGCAAACAAGTCAAACAGAAACAATAGGTACAGATCAGACCTGGTCGATGTTCTTGCAGCTATATTTGCTTGACGGCCTGACTACTACTGCCTCGACGTAGTACAAGTCTCTTCCATGTCATACTCGCTGTACACTATCTTCAAACGTTTTTTCTGAGATCTAGTACGCACAGCTCCGATTGGCCTGAGCTCTCCTGACTCGATTGCTGTCGGTCAATGTAGCCATGTTCTTGCGGGCAATTGTATGGCTGATTCGCTATTCTCATTCTTTAACGAGCAATGTTAGTTCGGCCTACAAGTTTTAGGAGAAAAATTGTGGGCAAGTGAGCCGGTATCAATTTCTTGCCTTTGGCATCGCTTCTGTACAGAGACCATTTCGAATCCATTGTTCCAAAACGTGCCCGAAATCCTTGGCGGACTTTGCCCCTGATCAGCCAAATATGAAATATCAATACCACTAGATTGGCTACTGGATAAAACAAAGTGGAGCACGGGGAACAAGAGAATCTACTAACCTTCGCAGCACTCATCTTGGATATAGTTGCATGCAACTCTCGAAGATATGCAGATTAGCGCGCCAGGAGGATCTCGATTCTGAATCGGCTGACTGAAATGACACGCAGAACCTCATTAACCTGAAGCGAGATGCTCATCATTTCCAAATCGAGGGCATGTGCAGCAACGCCTTCTGATCCTATCCGTTCAAGTAGCGTCGCAGGCTTGCGGCACGTTCGGCTATTGCGACCCCACAGAGCTAACGTGCGGCGTGCCACGATCCATCGATCCATCGGAGGAAGCTAGCCATGCAGTGGAGAAATGCTGCACGCACACCTCAAAACTGCTCTTGGTACTCCGTATATATCCCCCACTATACGTATTCAGATTAGTCTATCTCTCTGTTGAACGATTTCCACCTTTGGGTTCTGCTACTATGCCTCGGTTCACGTTTCCGTTCTCGGCTCATGTCATTCCGTAAGTGATACCCCTTCTTGATATCGTTCGAAATACCATGATCGGGGTAGCTTCGTACTACAACGTGGCAGTAGGTTGGAAATAAGCGGAATGAACGATTCCTGGTAGCCTTGCATGATTTGATGCCGCGGCCAGGCGAACAGTTCTGGTGGAGCAGAGTCTTCGGGCTAGCTTCTATGGCTGCAGCGAGGGCTACGAATTCATCGGACATGGTCCTGAGAAGACCAGCATCAGTGGCAGGATAGAAATAGCCGTGATCACTAAGTTCGGACATATTCCACCGTATTCTAAATCTGCACAGTCTAGGTGCAGCATAGAAGGCGGGAGAGAGCGGCGAGCAGGCGAGGGTGGGCAAGTACAATGGAAAGAAGACACTCCACGGGACCGTACCTAGCTTAAGTTGGTGAAGAAGAATAAAAGATCTCAAGTTGAGTTTGAGACTTGGCTCTTGAGTGAGGATCTCTTGAGAAAATATTTACAAGCTATGGAGGTTGAAAATGACCGAGCCCGAGGCCACCGCCGAAGTGACAAAGAAAGGTTTTATCTGCAGCTTGCAGAACAGAACACAGATGACACGAGGAGGCATGCCATGCCCAGACCCAAGCATGATTGAGTCGGCCTTCATATCTGCTTTCTTTGGTAGCCTGTCCTGAGACCAGCGGTTAGTATTGTGTTGATGAAGCTGTGTCCTGTCAAGGTTGAATTCAACCCAGCAATCACCTCCCTGTCGTGGTGGTACCGGTATATCAAGTTATCCCAGTGCTGTTATTGATCTGACACTATCTGGCTATTACTCCAGGCATAGTATCATGTAGTTAATTTGATTGCCTAGCTTTTCCCTTAGGATTCTTGCGATGGAAAGGGTGTTTGAGCGTGCTGTTCGATGCACGTGTAGAGGTCTTCCCAAGAATTGACCTTCCTATTGCAGACTAGACAGCTCTCAGGAAATGGCTCCTCTCTTTGACAGAGATCCATGTCTTTATTTGGAACATCGCTATTGTGTTGAGCTCTGAAATGAGTGATAAATTTGTCCTTTCTTTGGAACGTCCTCGAACAACTGGTCTCCGAGCAGATCCATCGAAATCGAGGAAAGTGTTGGTCCATGACATGTCTCCGGAGGACATGTCTGTTGGATGTCAGGGAGGACCGATCTTTGCACAATGCGCACTGGAAGCTCTGTTCACTTTCGGCCTTGGTCTGGCTGTGCCGCTTGCTGCTTGGACTCGGAGTCTGTTGATCACCTGTTTTGTAAACATTGAGTACACCAGAGGGATCGACGAGCGTGTGTTTCGATGCAAACTCAAGCTGTGCATCAAGATCCAAGAAGCGAGAAAAATCTTTCTGGGACGTTTCCGCTGCTCTCAAGAGCAACTGTATTGGCTCGTGCTGACTTTGAATAGCCCATGCAAGAGGCGTACGGCCCTCGGGGTCTTTGGAGTCAAGTCGGGCCCCTTTCTCTAGTAAAAGCTTGACAACAACCACATGTCCATTCTCTGAGGCCCAGGAGAGCGCAGTTCGACCAAGCTTGTCACTGGCCTCTATATCCACATCTCGTTCCCGAAGAAGCTCGACAACCTCAACCCAGCCTTCGTAGCTTGCCCACAAGAGAGGAGTTCGGCCATACTCATCTCTGGGGTCAGGGTCGGCTCCTCTTTCCAGAAGTGACCTGACGACTTTATAGTGCCCTCGATATGCGGCCCAGGATAGTGGGGTCCGGTTATCCGTATCTCTGATGTTTGGATCGACGCCTTGATCAAGAAAGCAGTTCACTACATCAAGTTGGCCCATCGAAGCTGCTGGCGAGATATGTGTTCGGCCCAGTGCATCTTTCAGGTCTGCAACCTCGCCTTGGTTCAAGAGAACTTCGACGACTTTGGTATGACCATTGTACGCTGCCCAGAACAACGGAACTCGACCCATAAAGTCCTTGGTTGAAGCATGGTCGCAGTGCTCGAGAAGGTAGTTCACCACGCTTAGTAGCCCAAAGTACGCAGCAAGATGTAGGCCTGTGAATCCTGGGGGCCCCCGGCGATCATAGCCACTGTGGGTGAAATATCCGCCAATGGAAAAGAGGCCTTGGACACAAGCATCAATTTTTAGTGAGTCGTCGAGGAAGTCAAGCATCAGGGTCTCCTCTACGGGTTGAGAGCGAGCGTGGTGTCCCCAATTGACACAAGCATAGGGATACAGAGGATATCGGTGGAGCCGAGCCTCAAAATCAGCCTGACTAGAAGAGATTCCTTCTTTGAAATCGTCGAATGACAGATAAGTCACACATGTTGTAGCGATTCTGTTGGGCGCGTCGGGAAACCAAATTGTCCACTTTCTCTCGAAATACTCCTTTGCCGTGGCGTGAACCAGTCTGATTAAATCGCCTGATGACCGTGCTACAGTTGTGACCAGACCCGCACATGCAGAGATGATGTCTTCCAAATCAGGTATGTTGTCTACGTAGAAAGTTGACTCGCCTAGCTCTACGGCTAACGCAGTTCGTAGCTCCAGGGCTGTGAGAGGTCGTTTTGCACAGGTTATCCACGAGAGAGCCTCTTCCGCTAGCTTTCGCTGGTCTCGAACTTGACCATGAATCCGTTCCATGGCCTTGTCGTAGGCAGTGTCGTAGGCAGTGTCGTAGGCAGTGTCGTAGGCAAGTTCGTGTTGATTTGCAAAGCTTGTCAAGCCGTTGAGCTCTTGTTTCATCTTTCTAGGTGATGACTTGTATTGCAATGATTCCAGCATAAGTCGCGCGAGAAGGAACCTAACTGGTCATCAGTATTATGAAAATTAGTTTCAGAGACTGAGAATACACTCACATTCCATCGGCGGCATCGGTGATCTTGTGAACAATGTCATCTTGCAATTGTGGATCCCGCAACACAAATGAAGGCAGCTTTTCTAGACTGCCCTTAAGATATTCAGTCACGTCGTGTGTAGCTGCCCGAATTTCAAAGGTTGGCTTGGATTTGAACCGAGCAGTTATCTCCGGAATCAATCTCGAAGTGGCTATAAGGTTGACGCTGCTTGATGCCTGGAGCTCCAGAACGATATCCAAAAGCCGAGTCACCGTGGGAAACTGGCATTCGTCCAGCGCATCAATGACGATGAAAGCTCGCGGGAGCTGCTTCACAGTGGCTCTTAAACTGACAAAATATTCATCGAGCGACGGTCGCGTTCCTCGACTCTTGTACTTTTTGAACAGAGCATCCAGGCTTTCAGGAATTTGTGGTAACCCCTGGGCTAGCTGGCGGAGGAGACAAGCGAGCAAGGTCTCCAGCTTCTGGCTTTGATCATCATGAGCCTGAAAGCTGAAGAAGAAATACGCAATACCGACACTCGGATCATTCTCGTAACGCGTGTTCAACTCTTGAATTATCACAGACGCCAGAATAGACTTGCCAGCTCCTGGAATCCCCGGGCAAAATAGCGTCGCGCTAGGCTTTGCGACCCAGTCCTGAAACTTGGACGCCTCGAGAAGCCACTCGCCTGTCCCTGGCTGACGCTGACTGAAATACTCGCTTTGAACTTCCACATACCCCGTCGATGACAACCAGTCAAGACAAGCCCGATGCTGCTCATCTTTCTGATGTTCCAGCAGCTCTACAACGTTGTCGCGAGTGATGCGTCCATTGATTCCCTTGAGCAGGTTAATGTTGTAGGAAACCCGATCCTGAAGTTCGCGGACTTTATCCTGATCCCATCTCAACCGTTTCCAGGTCTTCTTGATACCGTGGCCTGTATCTATGTCGTCGTATCGCTCGAGCGTTCTTTCGATCTCGAAAAGAACATCTCCACAGCTGTAGGCTATCTTCCTGATGTCACCCTTTAGCTGGCTGTCGAGAACTGCGTTGGTCAAGGCAAGATCTTCGTCTTGTATCACGATAGAAAGGTTGCGAAGTCTGGTAATCTAGTAATAAGTAAAAGCGCACCCCTGAATGATAGCGAAAATGTGTTCATAAGAGATGCTAGAGACGTACTGATCGGAAAGTGCATCAAACTGCGCTGGCGCATTAATAAATCGTTTCCGAAGCTTGTTGACATGCTCAAAGACCGTGAGAAAGTCGCCGATACTAAAGCCGAAGCTCATGGCGACCTTAACTCCGTAGATATGGTCGCATCGACAGAATTTCGAAGAAATTTATATCAGGAAGTGGACAGCACAGCTGATAACCTCGAGCGGGGTGCCCAAGTCTCCAAGCACCTGACTCTGCTTACACCGGGTGTTTTTTACCGATTGGGTGGCGTTGTCTGGCAATAATGCTGCATCTCAGGCCTAGTCATCGGTTTTTCCTGGACGCGTACCCTCTTTATCTTGGGATTTGGCCTAGGTTGAAGCCGCTGATCAGGATGGCAAAACAGCTTCATTTCGCTAATTCCGTGTCCAACGGATGCCCAAGTATTAATGCAAACTCTATATGCAATATGCGTTATGCATCCTCCAAAAAGTCAATGCACCAAACTTTCCCCACAAACTCCCACCCAGATATCAAAATCAACACAGCGCCTAAACATGCGTGTAAAAGAAAAAAAATGCAAACTATCGCTGCGACTATAGTCCAATGACCAATCTCAGAAAAAATCCTGCTCGGCCAGCCACTGCGAGTCCATCGCGTACGCAACCAGGTCTGCCGCGCAGCACATGTCCTTATGCCCGTGCTCGAGATCCAAGAGGTCTAGAACCGACCTTAGTCTATCCTCGAGCGTTTGCTTGAGTTTTGAGACTTGGGCGTGGATCTTGGTTTGTCGCTTCCTGGCAAGATCACTCTCCAAACCAATATCTTTCGCTTGGAGAGCCTTGCCCGTTGATTGAGGACTCATAACCGCCCGGTTAGGTGAGCAAGATGCAAGAACCGTCCGCTGTGGTTGTGCAGTGGGCAGTACTGGCTCGGGCTTGCGATTCTTCAAGAGACTCTTGAGCAGGAAAAGTAGCCAAACAAGGTTCGTGCGCGGCGCGTACTCGGCCCAGATACCTGGGACGTCGGGGGTTTTCTCAGTTTCGGTGGGGATGCCGGTGTACAATGTCGCACGCATAAAGCGATATGTGTCTCTCAACAGAGCCTCGTCTTCGTCGTGGCCGACGGCATCGAAAATCCGTCTCTTGTCTAGATCCGATGATGCAATCTCTGCAACGCCCACGGCGCTATCAGGCAAGTCAGCTAGACGTAGTTCCGCGCGTGAGAGCGAGTAGTCGATGATCGTCGTCTCGAGACAGCTGTAGCCAAAGCCGCTAGGCGAGGACTGGCGCGCAATTTCGAGTTCTGTTGGCGGTTCCATCTTGCCATCTGGCCGAGTGGAGCGGATACACACATTGCCCAAGTGAAGATCGCGATGCTAGCCGAAGGTCAGGCAAAGATTCGGTGCTGGTTACAATTCGATTTAAACTCACCTCGAACATGGCATATTCCTCGGCCCTTGCCAAGGCCATCGCGACGCCCCAAAAGATGTCATAGACCTGGAAAATTGAGGACCAGCTGAACTTCTCCAGCTCACACCCGGCATCATCCATCTCAATAATAGCCCAGAGCTGAGAATCCGGATATGCCTTCTTATTAGACGGATCGGGATTCCAGCAATCATCCTTCGTCTCCTTATAATGTTCCCACGCACTCTGGAAAGTCTCCGGGAAACGACCCTGCACGACATGGATCTCCCTGAACCGCGCGAATCCCGGAATTGGGTCCAAATATTTCAGCATCTTCGCCTCAGAGACAATTTCGTCAACGGAAGTGAACTTTCTCGAGCCTGGCCCACTTCGTGCGCGGAGTGGGACGACTTTGAAGACGCCATCACCATATGCGCGGAGTCTGGCCAGCTTAGACTTTGAGACGAGAGGTCGAGATGCTTCATCTCGGAAGTGGAGTTTGTAGACTTCACCGTAGGAGCCTTCGGCGAGTTTGACGACATGGAACATTTTCGCGGATCGGGAGGCCCATGTGCTGAATTTCTGGATACTTTGGGAGGCAATGGGGGATAGAGCTTCGTTGAGAATTGGGCGGACGTAGGCGTTTGCTTTCGTGTCATGGATGAAACCGGATGATCTTCGCCCGGTATGAGTCCTCTTCTTCCGAGGTGGGCTGCTTTTAGTAACCGAACTATCTTTCTTTTGATTCTGGCAGTTTGTCACTGTCTTATTTGCAGACTGACTGCAGATTCGAACTTCCACCATTGTCTCGTAGTTTTTGGGCGGTGCTACGGTGGAAGACGGCTCGTTGGAGGAGTCGAGAGATTCCAGTGAAGTTGCTGAGCTGGACGGTGCTCCAGTCGATGATGCATCTTCAGTTGTTGAGACTTGCTCAATCTCAGCCTCTTGAATTATGGCGCATGGCTCCTGCGGGGGGGCCGTCTCGTCATTGATTGACACCTTGGCCAGCTTCGTCTGAATAGCCTCAATAGTGTCCTCTATATTTGCCGGTGCTAGTTTTGAACTTGCTGGACTCTTGTGCTCAAACACAGCTCTTGGTGTATTGTTCCGTCGTTTGCCGTAGACCTTTCGTTGTGCGACCGTTCTGGTGCTAGGTCTCTGGGGCTCTGGTGGTGTCGCGTGACCCCACAACGAGGGGGAAGATCGGGTCGACATGGTCTCTGAGGTGTATGAGGACCTTTTTCGCTGGTATATCTATGAGTTTCCAGCTTATCGGGTCGTGATTGTTGGAATTGGAGTGAAGATGGTGTCGAATACGGTGGTGATTGATGGATTGGAAGGAGTCTGATCGTATTGATGTTTAGCCCAAAGCGGCTTAGCGCACAGTTGCCGTGGAAAGACATTGCTCGAGCATGTGACCAATCACGGGGCTGCCCAGCCAAGGAGACCCGAAATACGGACTATACTTGCCATCTGCGTCACTTCGTGGGATGAAGGATTGCTTACTGCCTATTGGATTTGTAGATTTCCAGCTTGTAGTCTCAGAGACTTGTTGTTCAGCAACCTTAGTGACCGATCATGAATACCCTCAAAATTCTTGACTGCTGGGCGTTTCTGTGCTTCCGCTCAACTAGCCCCTAGGCAGGGTGTTTGCACCTGCCTTCAACCTTCAATACATTTGCTAATCCGTCAATAGCACCACAGGAGAAATAATTGCTAGAGGAAGTCCTGTCGATGGCTTTGTTGACCCATTAAAGCATCTCACGCGCTGTAGAGTATGTATTGAATGGTCTTCGACTTTATATTCCACAATAAGAAAGACAGGCTATACTTGAGCTTTTCCTGGAAAGTGTAGATCCAAAATATATTTCCATCCATTCTCGATATTTTGTTCATGGAGTCCATTAGCAAAAACTTGGAATGTCCTCGAGGCCTCAATGTGGCTGCTTGAAATCTTGGTTTACTTTATGAAATCCAGATGGCCAAGGTTCCATAAGGTAGCGAGCGGATGTCATTGATTACGGTTCTTGTGCATGGAGCTGTGCATCAAACGAGGTCAACTCACCATGAGATGCGAAGAGCGTTAAGACGTGCATACGGGACCCTCCCCCTTACACTCCACTCTAGCCATCATTCGCTGACCAGAAACAAGATCCATCCGCCCGTGGGCTGGGCTCTGGACTCTTCCGGACTTGACTTCATGTACTCCGGACTCCCGATCGGCACGGCAGTTGGCCATTTCTGGCCCGCGTTCGACCGCGTAGGGCAGGCTGGTCGAGGCCTTTCTGTTTTGTGTCGCGCCCAACGTATTCCCCTTTTTCTCCAGTCCGCGACTGAGCGGGCCGACTCAGCGACTAGAAACGACAAGCGGAAGCACTTATGCAACAGAAGCTGGTGCAAAAAACATGAATGGTCCCGAGAATCATCCAAATGGGAAGGCCTTCGGGGCTGGTCGGAAAGGGTGGGACCCCTAACAAGAGTCAAGCACAGTGACGTACTCCGAGATCAGCGATCCGGGCGCAACCATAGTGAATGAAGTCGCCAGAGATGAAACCTGCTACCTGTGAGATTCAGATTCAGATGAGAAGTAAATGATTTGAGTTAAAGGGGTACTCGCAACCAAGATCGAGGAAAGCATAACAACACAAAGTAAAGCAAGTGCTGGTGCAGTCAATAGGAGCCGAGAAAGGGAGTGTGGTGTGGTGTGGTCGGGGCACGCGAGGGCCTCTGACTGTGACCGAAACCGTGACTGCGCTGACCCTCGGGAAAGCCTGTGCCCTTTTTTTCTTCGCTCTCCTGCTGTTGGCTCTCTCGCCTTCGCCATTCGCCTCCACCTCCACACTTTCCTCCTCCCTCCCCTTCCGTCAATACCGATTTCTATTTCCTCTCCTTTGCGCTCTGTTTCTTCGACAACTTTTGTTGACCCGTCTCTTTCCCAATGCGCGGGCATGGCGTTCAACTTCAACTGGTCGCCGTTGATGGCGGACGCGGGCTTTTACACTCGCGCCCAGGATCTACTCACTGCTGCGCTCAATAAATCCCCCAAGCCGCCCATCATCGTCGATGATATTATCGTCACCGAGCTCAACCTGGGCTCTATGCCCCCCGATCTAGAGATTCTGGAGATCGGTGACCTGGCCGAGGATCGCTTTCGCGGCATGTTCAAAATGTCTTATTCCGGCGACGCTTTCTTGACCCTCAAGACCCGCGTCCAGGCCAATCCTCTTAACACATACCTCCTGACCCGGCCTGCCTTTGCATCGCCAAAGCCTCTAGCTGCTGCGTAAGTGGTTTTCGATCATGCGCGCCTCGAGCGCGATATCCTGCGTCATTCTATCCGCTGGCTGACCCTTGACATCGTTGCTAGAACTCCACTCACTATCCCCCTCCAAATCACTCTCTCCGATTTCAAACTCTCCGGCTTCGTGATTCTCGTCTTCTCCAAACAAAAGGGCATCACGGTCGTTTTCCGCAACGATCCCCTCGAGTCCCTGAAGGTTTCCTCGACATTCGATTCGATCCCGTTCGTGCGCGATTTCCTACAGAAAGAGATCGAAGCCCAACTCCGTATCCTGTTCATGGACGAGCTACCCGCCATCATCCACCGATTGTCGCTTCGCTTGTGCGTTCCTGAATATCGCGCCGGAGAGGACATGAAGACCCAGGACGACAACACAGAACCTACCAGTGAGGGTCCCGGCCAAGACCCGTTGGCCAGTCCCCCAATGGACCCCGTTGATGCAATGGGAAATGCTTTGAATGAATCGGAAATCGCATCACTTTCACTGGACTCCTCAGTTGAAACCCATTCGCTGTTCTCGCAGAAGAACCTCCTCCGTCTTGCCGCCTTGACGGACTCCCAACGGACGCTGTCGCTGTTCACCCCCTCCATCCAGGAAGTCGTGTATCGCGCCTGGACATCGCCTCATGACCCCAGCGAGATCGCTGCCAGTGTCGCCTCCCCCCTCAGCCCGACGCTTTCCCGAACCCACTCGCAAATCGGGAGTATGGCATCATCCTTCCACGAGACCGCCAGTGTCACCTCTTCGCATAGTCGCCCATCGCTGTCATCCGCACATTCGTTTAGTAGTTATGGGTTGAGCTTGGGAACCGGTCGCCATTCCAAAGCCCACTCTCGGAGACGAAAGAAGCGTGTGGTGGATCTGCGCCGACCCAAGACGACCGATGACGCCATGAGTGTGAGCGACGACAGTGCTTTGACCGAATCGTCTGGCCCGCCGTCCATCTATTCTGCCCCCTTGCCAGTCGTGAACGAACAGTCTGACGATCCGGTGACTCCGCCCTTGTCCCCCGAGACCGACTCTCACCTGCCGGTTGTCCCTGAGCGATATCGGACTACCATCTCGCAACCCGCCCTTCGTCGCAGCACTTTGACTCGTGACAACGAAGATCCCTCCTACTCGGTCGAGACCATACGTCCCTCCAAGATCGAGGATGTCGAGGCAACTCCCCGCGCAACCGTGCGGGGTGTTTATCCAGACGAGAAGGCCGAGGCGGGTTCTTCATTGGGTGCACCCCGACCTTCTTTGCCAGCTACAATTCTTCCATTCACCAAGGAGGATCACCCAACCGGCGGATCTGTCGACTCTCTCCTGGTCGAGCGACTAGCGGGCGAGATCGCCCGTCGCATGCGGGAGGAGAAGCTCATGACCAACAACGCCTGCAGCAATTTCTGGTCTCGCGCCCCGGACGACGCCCCTCCCCCGGCATATGGTCACTAAACTGATGCGCCACGCGCATCGCTACCGCTCCTTACCTTTTTTCCTCTCTTTTCTCTCTCGAGCAAGACTCGAGCTTTAATGACCGCTACGAGTTTTATTTGTCTCATTGCGTTTTTCTCTTTCTCTTGCGTTACTAGGAAGCGGGATTGTACAAAAAAATGGGCTCTTGCGAATCTTTGGCGTCGACTTTTTCTTACCTTTTGATGCTTTTTCGCGGGATACCACCAGTACCTTTGTATAGTCGTTTGGGATTGGGATACAGGCTGGGACAAATGGGTATTGGAATGAAACATGAACACTTCACTTTCCTCACCAAGTATACTTGCTCAACTCGTAACTGAGATCACCGTACTCCGTAGTCTTCAAAGTATGTAGGTGCTAGTAACTGACAGCTGCCAGTTGACCCAAAGGTTGACATCCGCTGGGTCTTATCTCGTAAGCACCGCCTAAAACTGCCCCCCGGAGATTTCGTGGGGCCGCTAACAGCCAGCTCAGCTTTAGCTCCGCACTTCGTTTCTTTCCACCTCCTTTCTCTTCCACCATCGTGTCTCCATCCCAATCATGGCGGGCATGTTCAAGAACGTGTTTGGCTCTCAGCCCTCGGGTGCCAAACCTGACGATGGTAGGTCTCCATCAGCGCAATTGCCCTTCAATCGCAATGGCAAGGCGAATCCTAACCACCTTCCACAGACTTCGCCGACTTCGTCGAGGCCCCGAACCCGTCTCCTGCGTCGCTCGTTGCCGATACGCCCACCCTCCAGGCCTTCAACACGCAGGGTGCCGTCCCTTACACAAAATGGTACCGGGTCTGGGAGCGCGTCTCGCCTAGCGACTTCAAGCAGGAGGCCATGATCATGCCTTTCATCCTGGTCATCCTCCTGTTCCATCTCTGGGGCACGCGCACGAACCGCCGCAAGGCACGCGACTGGGCTAAGGCTCATATCCCCGTCTTGCAGAGGGAGTTTGCTGTGGTCGGCTTCGATGGCATCGCCCGCTCTGGCCCCGAGGAGGTCACCGTGGAGCTGACCAACCCGGAGAAGCTGCTGAAGGAGAAGTCGGCGCACGAGTTCGCCGCGTATGCGACTGGCCGCCAGAACGTGGCTTTCCTGGACGTCTCTCTCACCCTGCCCAAGCGCTACAACCCCATCACCTACATCATGGAGTATGTTTTCAGCTTCTTCTTCGAGAGCTGGGAGGCCCCCACCGAGAAGTACGAGGCTTTGATGTACGCTTTCGATGGCAAGGAGAAGGACCTGGTTCCTGTGCTTGCCAAGGATACTTCGTCTCTCAAGGTCCCCAACTCGACGTATGATGGCTTCATCTGGGCTGTTGTTCACAAGAGCCACATGCGCAAGTTCCGCACCGACCGCTACGACGCCTCCATCACTTTCTCCAAGGACCATTCCAAGCTCCCGTCCTGGGTGACTGTGATGAGCGAGAGCGCCGAGATTACTGAGGCCCTGCTCACCCCAGAGCTTATCGAGGCCATTGAGCAGGCCGGTAATGACTTTGAGTTCCTGATCGTGACTGACCAGCCCATTGACAAGCCCATCAAGTAAGCTTTCATTCCCGCATACTCTCTTCTCTGATCCTCGCTAAACTCGATGCCATCTAGGATCGATGAGACTGTGCCCAAGAAGCGCATTCAGCTCTCCGTTAAACTCTCGTCCGGCTACTCCTCGACCCTCCCCCTGTTCAACCAGTTCCTGCGCTTCGCCGACAAGCTCGTCTCTGTCGCCCACTGGCGTGGTGAGGTGATGCGCAAGATCCGCAACGTTCGCGACGAAGAGATTAAGAAGCTGCGTCGCGCTGAGGAGGAGGAGAAGGCCGAGGAGCGCAAGTTGGCCGCTGAGAAGATCAAGAAGGAGGAGCGCGAGCGTCTGCTCCGCGGCATGACTGCCGAGGAGCAGCGCAAGTACCTCGAGCGCGAGAGCCAGAAGGGCCAGCGCAAGTCGATGAAGAAGATGTCCCGCAAGGGTTAAATTGACCAGACCGAGGGACTGGCCTGACCCAGCTGACTGGGCTAACGTGGGAGGGAGTAGGACAGGATATGAAAATGAAGCTAGAGGGTGGGGATCTGGGGAAACGTTCACCTTCTTTCTCCCGCTCGTTTGGATAGCAGGCGACAAAGCGAGGAGAATTGTCTTACTCTGCCTTACCTTTTGATACCTTTGCACTCCCCCAGATGTATTCATGTGATGCTATTTTTTTCGACAGATCCGGTGGCTGGTTGTTTTTTTGGCAACGGCGAGTGGAATTGCTAATTTCAGTGGGCTTTACTAATCTACGATGGCTTCTCAACCTCGAATGTGCCTGCCCATACAAAGTGGCCAGGCCGTACTTGCCTGGTCTATCTCTAAGCCCTAGCTCCAGTAGACTCTCCACTCAACTAAACGAGCCGACTCCATCATCCACTAACCACTCGTTCAACTCCATTCCTAGCAAGCCATTCCTTCATTACTAACAGCCATGCATCAATTCAACTTCCTCCTGGCCGCCCTGCTCTCCACAGCAGCCCTCTCCTCAACGACAGCAATCCCCCAGTCCTCTTTCCCGACACCAATCATCCCAATCCAAGCAACCGACAACAACATCCCACCACCTACCCTACCCTACGGCGTCGTCCTCAACCACTGCACCGTCCCCAACACAATCGCACTCGCCTTCGACGACGG
>JAXQJV010000162.1:0-30275 GCA_037042255.1 Penicillium sp. PG106-07D | reverse complement strand
CCGACGATGACCCCGCTGCTCCCCGCACGGCGGGTTTCTTCACCACCCCCGAAACAGACCGGTCCTCGAGTCCTCGTGTAATACCCTCTAGAATACCCAGTATCGTGCCAGCCCGCATGCCTAATTGCGCTCCGACAGGAAACCCGGCATCAAAGCCGCGCTGGACGTGTTCGCCTTTCGATGTCGAGACTCCGTCCCGGTACCCCGCGGTAACGTGTTGACGACGTAGAGAGGGTAGGTCGGAGGGCTCGGTTGTGGATATCCCTTCCTGCTGCACGTCGGACGGAACCTCTCTGGTCTCTGGTGGCGGCGACGAGCCAAAGATGTCATCTAGGGAATTGTCGGCTGCGGGGTTCGCATCGCCGTGGGTAGAGCTCATGGTGGTGGCAGGTGATGGTGGGGCGGAGAGTGCAGAGCTGGAATCGGTTTTGGGCGAGGTTGGCATTGCCTAGACAGGTGACCAAGCTTTGCCTTGAGGAATGAGGTTCCAGCTGGGCGATTAGCAGAAGTTGAGAGTTGGAATGACGAAAGTGCGTGTTGAGTTGCGATAAGAAAAAAAGTTGCGATCCGCCGGGGCATCGCGGCTCCACTATTGGGGCCTAAGAAGGATCCTAATCTCCACGCCCTGTAGACTAGAGTAAGTATACATTTTCGCCAGCCCCGAATCCTCCGACGAGGTCTGTAGGCTCAGCAATAAACCACCTAGTATGATTAGGGCTATGCGAACGGCCCTCAAAATGGATGTCATGCACGATATTAATCATGGATTGTTTCCACATCTGCAGTGTAGACTGGCTTACCTTACGCGCCAAGGCTTACACTCGAGCACTAGTTTTATTGACAAGATGGTAAGTGAAGACTCTTCTTATTGAAAATACGTAGCTCTTACGAAAGGGGAACCATCTCAAGAGAAATCCCCTTCTGGAATTGGCCCACTTTATCAGGAGATGCACATTATTTGGAGACTGTACCTGGTGGGGGATTCAATTGAGAAGGACCCCGCTGGTTGTATCGTATCTATGGCGTTGACCACCCACCCTTTCCATACTTGCATCTGCGTGGACATGGCCTGAGCCCCAAATGCCTGCAGTTAATCCAATGAGCCATTGGCCGAGCACTGAATCTTCCTGCATAATCGAGAACGATGTTCGCATATGTATTCAATCGGAATATGGGAGTCAGCGCCTAACCATATGCTCGCTTCCAGCCTCAATTTTTCACGCTCCCACATATTAAATAGGCTCGTTGCCCCCTTTCGACGTCCACTTCGACCGCCGATTCAAGCATTTCAATCCTCCAAGTACCTCCGACATGGTCCACCATGACATCCACAGTGACAACAACTTCAACCTAGACAAGTTCAGCTCATCTTCCCCTGGCAAGGAGTTTTACACCACCGGCTTCGAGTGTCGACGTGACCAATATCATCTATGCTAAAGACAGCACTATTACATGCGATCCATTGTATATCCCCGGGGGTACCCAATATCACCTTGGACAAATAAGTAGTACTTTGTCATGCCTCTGGAAGTCGTCAGTCCTTCCATTTTTGTACCATGGACTCGAAGACACTTTATTGGAGAAGGATGGAGTTGAGTCTGCGAACCAAATGGAGCATGCTGCAGGTAAGGTAAAAGCCTATTCGGGTTCATCGGACATGGAAGTAGATCGGTTCTTCGGGGGGCTGCTGATAGGTCTGGTCCTGTTTTACGCAGGCCTGTACGCCGTCATTCCCCTTGTAAATTAGTACCAAGAGAAAAAAAAAAGGAAGACTCGTTGAGAAAATAGAAAAAGTAATTTGCCATTTGCAATTCGGTAGTTTGCACACACTTGCCAAACACCAAAGTCTCGGTTGATTATGGATATCACTACCTACATCTCACTCGCAACAAAATTCCCCTCCGCAGCCAGCGTAACATAGTAAAGATCCGTCTCAGCACAAATAACCATCCGTCCCTTCCCAGCAAAGTTGAAATTGGCTGAAGTCTCTCCAAGATAGATCTTCCCAATGAGCTTGCCAGAGGGATTAAACACCTGGACGCCATCACCACATCCGGCGTACACGTTGCCCTCAGAGTCGCAGTGGATGCCTGTTTAGCACAACAGCTGGTCAATATATCATCTTCAACAAAAATAGTATCAGTGGAAGGAGTGACATACCATCCGGTGCGCCGGGGCTAACAAAGGCGAAAACCTTGCGGTTATCGAGGGTGCCGTCCTGTTTCACGTCGAAGCGGTAGCTGTCAGACGACGACAAGGTAAGTACCTGTGTTCTGCAAACGACTTTTTTCCTAGTAGAGGTTTTGAGGGGAAACGTACATCGAGGCTGCACGAGTAAAGTTCATTCCATAAAAGCCATAGTTGATGCCAGTATCAGTGATGTATGCGTATTCACCATCGGGGGAGAAGGTAAAGCCTTTGAACACAGTTAACCCAGTCTTCCATTCAGTAAGAATGCAGGGTACAAATACCATTGGGATGATCAAATCTATCCGCGACGACCGTCACAGCACCGGTAGCCGGGTTGAGCCGATAGACCTGGTCCTGCAGGCCCGGAGCTGGACGGAAATCTTGCACGTAGCCATAAATTGTGTCTGTAAAGTAGACATCCTTGTTCTTCGGGTGGATGGAGACGTGGTTTAGAGAATTGAATTGTCGACCGAAGTAGTTGTTCAAAAGCACTGGATGGTATTCGTCAACTATCTGTTCTCAGTCATCTCTGTGGCTCACTTGGATACGCACCAGTCGTGTTGTACGGGCTTTTCGGGTTCATGAGCCATAGAGCGGGAGGAGTGTTATTTCCCTGGCCCTCACCGGTGAAGATGATTTCGCCCCGATAATTGTTCGCACCTGATAGGTAATTGTCATCAGTAAGAACTGATCCCTTGTTATGCATCTCAAGGTAATATAGCTACTCACCATTAGGATTGATGACCATTGGCGACGAGGGCACCGTGGTGACCTTGACAAGACCAGCCGCATCGCTTCTATTGGAGACTGCGGCTGCGTCTGCCAGTGAGATTTTCTCAATAATGGCGGATTTGTGTAGTCCGGTGCTGGAATTCTTAGCACCTGCATTCTGCACGAAGAACACCTCATCTGTCTCTTTGGACCTAGATGCAGCAGTCTCAGATTAGGCCTAGATAACTCATTCGGGGCTCCGGGAACTGTACCAGACAACCGCCTCATGATACAGCGGATCCTTCGGCGAGTGCGCAATCCGCGTCAGAGTGGGATTACTTCCAATGATTTTCAGAAACTCCTCGTCATAAACGTGGAAGGGACGCTTGGTGAGACTTTCTTCCGTATGTCCCGGAGGTACGAATATCTGTCGTTGACCGTGTTAGTAAGTTCAGGAGGAATACTCGAAAGAGCTTCCTACATTGTCTGCGTTAAATTCAGCCGGAGGCTGAGTCGCATTGAGAACATTGAATGTTCTTTGGTCAATTGATTGAGCCTGGGCTGGAAGACTGCTCCCTTCGACCTGGGATGTGAGGGACGGTCCTAGCAGGGCGATGGCAGCCACGAGCACGGATGCAGCGGTCATTTTGAACAACGAAGATGCTCTCTCCAGAATACAACAGTTGAGTGCAATTGTAGTCAAACTCAAGGTATAGTAAGATAGTTGAATCAACTATTGGCAATTGATCACTGCGCTTTTGAACCTGCAAGATACCCTGCCAAAAGCTTGGTATTTAAGCTCCACGTAAATAGCGGGGAGGCGTGGAGGCGTGGAAGAGGCGTGGGGGTCCACAACCCTTCAGAGTAACCGTACGCCGATGATGATGTCTGAAGTCGATATGGTTCCAATGAAGAGGATGAGTCTGCCGCTTCTCCACTTTCCTCGCCACAATCGATTGGAGTGAACCTGCGCAAATGCCTTGGCTTTCTACTGTAAATATCCGTCGGAGTTGGTCCGATTGCGGACCCCGCAAATCGTTGGAGAATGCGGCAAAGGCAGAACCTTATTGTGGTTATTCCTAGACTGTGATTGACGGTATATCTGCTCCTTTGAGTGACAAGCCAGTTCTGAATTTGCGTACCATAGCCTTTCAATTTGCCATGCGGAAGTCCATGTTGAGAACACTATCTGTGAGGTCGCAGCCCGGAGGTAGTCCGATAAATGCATGTCCACTCACCGCTACTACCAGTGCGATTGACAATGGAAACACGTACAGAGAATCCAAAGGAGAAATTATCAGACATTAGTCCAAGTCACAGCTCAGAATTTTGGCGTTGGACGTCCGAATTTCAACGTCAAGGCCATTTGACTTGGTAGGACTAGAGTATGACCCCCGATACCTGAGTCTCATTGGTACTGTTCTTGGCCCCCATCGTAAGCTGAAATAATCACAATTCAGGCCACAGGAGCCGCCCGAGATCCTTTCATCCTGAAATTTCCATAAAGAATAAGCACAGAAAGTTAGCTTCCTCCACTCGCACTCCACTTGACAACCATGGCAAATCGCACCCTCACCCGCCTCATCTACATCGCCGGCCCCCTCGGCGCAGCATCATACGGCATCCACCGCGGCCTCTCCCACCTTGAGGAGAAATACCCCAACCTTCCCGCGTCATACAACGCAAGCAAAGCCCTCCAGATACCTCGAAATCCGCACACCCAGCGCTGCGCATACACCGATATCTTCGTGGCTCGGATACCCCTTCAAGCCCTCGAGGCACGCACCCAAACCCCGGGCAACCCCGACCAGTCCGCGCTAGAAGAAGCATGGGCTCGGTCTATGCTTGGAAGCAGACTTCTCCGCGTAGAAGGTTCCCTAATCGGCCTGTTTACAAGAGGGAGATTTACTCCGGGCAATATGGGCGAGCATGGCTTCCGCACCGATGATCAGGACCAGCCGCAGGAACTGCTTAACGGGGTGTTTTATACCCAGCGCGTACCCGGCGCGGATGGGGATAGTCGGGGTTTATTGATCGCGTGGTATATGGCGGATGAGCCGAGAGTGTTCTTTGAGAAGATTGCGCGCTGGGGGTATCCGTGGCGATTGATGTCGGGGGGTCGGCATGAGTTGAGTGTGTCCGAGCCGTATGATGTGCCCGGGCTGGGGCGGGTGGTGGATGTGAGGTTTGCGGGGGCGCACGATTATGAGATTGTTGAAGAGGAGGGTGTGAGGCAGAAGGTTATTCCGCGATGGGTGATGCGGTTGCATGCGGGTTATGCACGGTTGTTGCTTGATTTTGCGACGAGGGAGGTGGTGGATGAGTATGAGAAGGAGATCTCCCAGGGTAGGAGGTTGTCTTGATAAAGCTTTACTATACTAGGACGGGAGAGCTTTTTTGCATCATATGTTGTGCATTATGTACCATGTTGTTTAGCCTTATCCCAACTCGATAATTACAGTCCCAACTTGTGTCCCTCGGGGATTCACGCACAAATCAACACGTTATCAGCTCCTAGACACAATCCGTCCCATGCGCCACGACCGACCAACCCCGGAATCCATTATACGAATAACACACCTCCCAACCGTCCGTGATAGAACCCAACAGCGCACTCTCGCCCCCCGAGCAATCCTCCGTACTAAACATGCACAGGTCATGCCAGTCATTCTGACTAGGACTCTTCCACGACAGACTCTTCACGTTCGTGGCATTATATTCAGCCTCCAGCGTTTGGCAGGTCGAATCATACCGGCCGTAGCGATGATAGATGCTCGCGTCGATGTTGGAGTTGTTCGGGTTACAGGTGGGGATGGCGTCGTTGAGGAGGCGAAGGTCCCACTTTTGCAGGGAGTATCAGTTAGTGGCTCTTGTTCTATAGGTTTGGTTTGATGAAGGCGTACACTTCTATACCCGAGAATCTCGCGGGGAACGTGTGGTACGGCTGCTGCGGCCATTGCGAAGGCGCTGATGAGCGGGACGGCGAGGAATCGCATTGTGCAAGTAGAGTGTATGGAATCGAAGAAGTAGGCGACAAGAACAAGATTAGGGCTGGCTATGTACAAAGTGAAAGAAACGAATGACACGCCCGAAACAAAGAAAGAACCAAGAAGTAGAGAAGGAAAAATCAGCATCAGGATGGCTCTCTTTATAACTCAACCTGCAACAGTTCAGCCTTCAGCTCTGGCACGCCCCATGCATCGCAAAAGAGCGAATCCAAAAATTGGGCAGCTCGGCGAACCCGCCCCAATCGAGTCTACTCCGATCGCTAGCCAAAGAGTCGAAGACCTCTTTCATGTACAGACCCGGTCTGGATCTATTCGATCCCTGAGCAGGAACAGGCCATGCCACACCATCTACTCTCCACATGTACGGAGCACTGGAGTTTGCGAGAGGGGGGTTACTACATCACACATCACACCCTCTTGGCGACGGACCAGCCGAAGGTCCACCAAAGATCAAGAAGCACCCGATTGGCTTTCCGCACGCGGTCCCGTCCCTGGAAGGTACCCGGGACCCTTTTTCTTTTCGCAGCGAGCCGTGACCAGTCAGATGGGTAGGGACCGGGTTCGATTGGCAGTGGGTTGCCTTTGCGCCAGGAACCTGGCGAATGAGCAGTGTTGAAGGGTGGGAAGTGGAGAGAGCCTTCTGCAGAGTGCAGACACGAGTTGGGAATTGAGACGAATTGAAACCTGAGACGGGCTTGCAGTGGCGAGGTGCTATGATGCATACCTAAAGAAGGAATAGCACGGTTGGTGCATTGGTTGGTGATGGGAGGCTTGAGTTGCTGAAGCTGAGGCCGGGATAAAAAGCTGAAGATATCCTCCCAAGTGGCGGACCATTGGAACATGATCTTCAGCTCCATTAGTTGACTATTGGGCTGATCCAGGATTACTGACTGGACCTGTAGCGTAGGTATGCCTTCTAACCACAGCAAGGCAGGGAGAGTAAAAGCCAAAAGTCATTGTCAGGAAAGCTACGGCCCGTCCTGCCAGTGAGCCACCATCAGCATGATTTGCTTTAGAACGGACCACCTGATTCACGTCGAGATCGCGGAGAATTGATGGCCAAGGCGTTGATGCACCGTAAGCACAGTCAGGCAGTCTTGACAGAATGAAGGATGAAAAATAGCTTTCATAAACAATCTAATTATCTTTATTTTCCAATGCCACTCTACTGCTATGACCCAGCCAAGTATACATATCCCAAATACAGTGACACCGGCACAGGGTGATCAGACCAAGCAAGGTCCATTCGGACCTTTACTCACGCCCGACCGAGCCAGGCGCCAACCGCCACGCCCGTAGCGGGAGACTCTGCAGCTTCGTGGCCGCAGGCTTGATAAACATGAAGAAGGTGACGGTGCCGATAAGCACGCACAGAATGTTGGTGATGTAGTAGCCGTCGCGGCCGACCTCGCAGACGCCGCCACCGTTGACACAGCGATTCTTCTCCGGCTCCAGGGCGCAGGAGAAGGCTGTGGTGACGAGGGCATCCTTGAGTTTGTCGGCGGGCGGGGCGACGCTGGGTGGGATGCAGGTGGCCTCAGTGAAAAAGTCCACGAGCTTGAGGATGAAGTAGCGGGGGAAGGTGCCGCCCAGGTTAGAGACGCTAGAGAGAAAGGGTCAGCACCGTTACATAAAGGGCCCTGTTTATGAGCAAGGATGGAACGGCCACTCACGTTGCGAGAAGAGTCATATAGGTCCCGCCAATGGCAGGGTCGGCAATGCGAGCGTGGAACGCCGAGATAGCGACGAACATCACCGTGTTCATAAAGGTCGAGATGACATGCTCCACAATCACGGTCAGCAGGTACCAGAACGGTACGTCTGCGCCGCTGGGGTAGATCATCACAGTAAGTTGAGCCAGAACTGCAGCTGCCAGGCGGCCGACAAAGGCCCAGCCCCAAAGCCGCATCGGAGTATACTCCGTGGACCATTTGCCCGCATAGTATCCCAGCATGATCTCAAAGGGAAAGTCGATCAACACGACTAAGGCCATGTTATCCTGGCCGAAACCCTTGTCCAGCAATTTCAGGCTGGTCACGCCGTCGTTGGCCTGGAAGCCGATCTTGGCAATCAAGTGAATCAAGATGATAGTCTGGATGTTCTTGAGCTTCAAAACACTCCACATACTCTTGTACACATCCAAGATGCTGTCACGCTCCTTGGTGCGATCTTCCTTCTTCAGCACGGCCAAGCATAATGTCACAATCAGGTAGGTCCATCCCCAGAAGGTCAAGTACCCGCCCAGGGACATCAAGCCGCCTTCGGCGGGGACAGTGCGGAACCACCGATTGGCAAACTCCTTGGAATTGAAGGCCAAGAACACAGTGTACGATAGGAAATGACCCGCCGTCAGGCCGACTGTCTGGGCCGTCGAGGCGTAGGAGATGTTTGGCGGCGACATGAGGCTAATCGCCCACCCGTCCACGGCAATGTCTTGCGTGGCGCAGAAGAAGACCAGGGTAAACCACCAGTAGGTGAAGTTCCAAACGCCCGCACCACCATTAGCACCCGCTTGCTCCATCATCTCACCGATACGGCTACCCAGGTAAATCATTGCTAGTCCCGCAATCACCTGAACGGGCGTGATCCAACTCTTGCGGCGGCCAAACCGCGGGCTCCATACGGCATCCACAATGGGACTCCAGAACAATTTGAGCGAGTATGGATATGAGGCTAACGAGAACACACCAATCTGGCCATATGACAGGTATGGCTTCAGCAGGAAGGGCACCGACCCTGTTGCTAGGCCCATCGGCACGCCCTGGAGGAAATATAACACGCATAGCAGCAGGAAGTTCCGCTTGTCGTTGCGCGGCAGATTATGGAAGCTTGTCGTGGTGAGAACGGGGGTTTGAGGTACGAGGGCAGGTTCATTGTCGAGGGAAAAGTGAGGGTTTTGGAGGATGCGTGAGGTACGTTCTGCGGATGACTCGGTTGAGGTGTCACGCTTGCGCATTTCAATGTTATTGTTCATTTTGCCGGTTCCGTTTCCGTTCGCATGGCCGTTCTGGCCGGTTGCTACTTTTAGGCTCGGTTTGGAACGGCGTCTAGAGAGGGAGGCGTTGTTGCGTGTCATTGAAGTCTGCCAGGGAGGGGGGCCAGGATGGCGGAGATGCGAGGACAGTCTTTGTTGGTGTCGTCGTCGTCGGCAGTTAGAGGTAATGTATTGAGAGGAGAATCCGTCAGAGGTGTGTCGAAGGTTATAGGGAGAGAATTGATAGGTCAGGGAGTCCGTCAAGAAGAGAGAGATGAAAGAAGAGCTCTGGAAGTGTTCAAAGGAAGGGTTGTCCAGATCAGGATACGGGGGATGATTCGGGGTGGCTCTGGTAGCTTGTATTCACCTCGTTGGCAACTTCGGGTGATGGGGAGGTATAAACGAGTGAATGATGCATGGAGGCCAAGTAAGCTAGAAGGGAGGGGGACCTTTCAGGCGCGTGGCATGCTGGTTGGAAGAATCCAAAGTTTGGGCCATTTTTGGGGAAGCGCGGCTCCGATCAGGCGTGGAGAGGCAAGCTGGCCTTTGCGGGTAAGACTAACAAACACCCCGATTGTGGGGTCCCTCTCGATCTGCAGAGATCTGGACAAAATACGAAAAACTTTCTTTTTGTAATTATTGTATGGCTTCTTGACCTCTCGGCGCTGCCCTTCAATCAATTTACTTTGCGGAGTTGTTGTCGGGGACGCGATCAAGTCGCACAGAGCCATTCAATCCATCCATAAGATCGGCGCGTGATGTGAAGTATCACTCGCGCGACCTCTTGCTACAGAAAGCTGGCTAACGTCAAAGAAGATGTCGCCTCGATGATCAGGATGTAGAATTGAATCAACCTTCTAAAACACTTGGCCTCGCATCTACTAAATCTATCACGAAGGTCACCACCATACGTTGCTATCTTGATGATTGTTGACTCGAAGTACCCAGGCTTTGTCAGCCGCATCACGTGGACATTGCCTTAATGTACCTGCTTGTTCAAATGCTCTAGCAGGAAGCAAAAAGAAGCTACTTTGTTTATGAAGAGACCACTGAAAGAACATAACTTGTAAGTTAGGGTTGTGTTAGGTGAAAATCGTTCGAAGTAGCCCTAAACAAGGCATGATTGATGGCAGAGACATCCAGATAGTTGTCTATGTTACTGTCCGACGCGACGCGGTTAGTTCAAAGACACGAACATTAACATACTACTCAACCTGGCTCCCAGAACCACTATCATCTAAGCTGATCAAGAGTGTCGAATGGTACGATGAAATGCTTGCCCTAGGGCGACTCGGTGATGTAGAGTCACGTGATGACGTCAACGTAAACAAAACATCGCAAGTCCCGGCGGACTTTAAATACCCAATTGATATACTACGTGCGACGCTTCCGCGAGGCTGAACTACTCCCGCAAACAACCAGAATCAATCATTTCCACCGTCCCATTCCCAGGAATGCCCTTCCCCGCGCGAGATGCCTCCGTATCTCCAGACCCGCACGAGCAACAACTAGACAGCGACATCCAAACTATTCGCGCAGAGAGTACGTCCGTCCCACACACCACGCTCTCAGTCCAAATTATCCAAAACGATATCAAAGCCATTTAAATTGCAGAGACTAACGCATCACCAACAGTCCGCACCCTCCAGCGCCGCAAACGCTTCCTAGCCTCCAGCCTCCTCTCCTCCGACTCCATCCAAAAACTCATCCGCAAGCCCCCGCAAACCCTCACATCCACATCCATCCACGACGAGGTATCCCCGCTCGCCCGTGCTGCAGGCAAACACTCCGAGTCAAATCACCACCGCATCGCCTTCGGCACGACCGCGTTCCCGTTTAAGGATCCCTCCACCATGAACGAGAACCTGCTTGGCGTGCGGCTTGACGTTTGCGTGCGCGGTGGGCGCTTCGCGAAACCGTATTACGTGCTCCTGAGGCGGGAGCGTGTATCTGGGGAGAAGGATGTTAGGCTACGGGTTCATCGGCATACGGTTCCGGCGTTTATTGATCTGGTGAGGATGGAGGGTGTTTATTTACCGTTTCCCCCGGGGATGGGGAGGGCGGTGGGCGGAGAGAGTGGTTCTGGTTCCGATGGCGAAGGGGGGAGGGAGATGGGCAAGGGTGCGAAGGGTCAAAGGAGACAGGATCTACGCGGGTTTGTCCGTGAATTGCGCCGCGAGCTGGTGGCGTGGCATTTGCGGGGTGATGCGGTTGAGCTTTTGCGGGAGAAGCTAGGGTTGAGTGAGGATGCGCTGATTGATCCTGCGGAGCGGTTGTCGCCCGAGGCGAGAGGGGGGATTGTGGCGTTGGCGGCTACGGCGGTGGAGGCGAGGTATGTGCGGTTGGAGTGGGAGGATGGTCGGGTTGGGCGGTTCAAGTTGTCTAATGCTGGGGTTGTGGAGCGGGCGGTGGTTATTGGCGATGGTGGACGTGATAAGCAGACCGAAGATGCGATGACTGGGGGTGGAGGGAGGGTGGAGACTCTTCTTGAGAGATTGAGGGAGCGCAGCTCTGTCGTCGCATAGACACAACATAAAAAGTTGAGTTGTGTTGACATTTGCGAGGATGATACGTGTGCTATACGTGATACCCAAGTTTAACGAATTCAAGGAAACAATCCAGTTGATCAGTGGAAAAAGAACGGTAAAGATGTAAAAATTCATGGTATCTATGTCGCAGAGTCGTAGTATCCCAAGATCAAATGCTATGCACAGGTGGAAACCAAGGAGCCGCCATGCGATATGTGATATGTATAGACAGGTAAGAAAAATGAGAGATGAAACTTCATATATCCACACACACAAAATGGTGATTACAAGAAAGGTAGTGGGCATGAGAGGGTATAAAAGAAGACGAAGGACGGAGTCTGGGGATAACATGGTCCCAGTCAATAGTCGATGGCGAACGTCGCAGATGCAAGTATTAAGGTGGGTGTGTAGAAAACATTATGCAGACAACCAGCCATATCAGTACAGCTCGATTGGGTCTCATTGCGGGGTCTCAACCTCTACAGGAGAAGGCGAGGCAGGGTCGTGGAGAGTGATGCCCGAGACAACAGTCTCATTATTGGCCTCGCTGAAAGATATAGGCGGCAGTGGACCGTACCTATGACCGTGTCGGACTTCGAGCTGTTTGCGCAGGATAGCCTCTTCCAGGTCCCAACGACGCCGGAGCTCGACTTTCTTGGCATCCAAGGCTTGAAGTAAAGACGTCTCCTCGATGCGGTGCTCAGCCTGCAATGCGGTCACGTTCTTGCTATTTTGAGTGCAAAGCTCGTTGAGCTCGCGCTCCATACGCGCGATAGCCTCCTGCAGCCTGAGTTCCTGCCGATCACGAAGGACCTTGATGCGGGCGTCGTGAAGAGCATCCATCGTCTCGTGGTCGTGGTATTGCTGTTCAAGCTGCTCCTTTTGCTGTCGCGTGAACCGGCGCGCAGGAGGGGTGGTCGACTCAGAGCCGGAGAAGGAATCGGAGGAGCGCTGCGCTGCTGGTGCGGGCGAAGCCGGGGGACTGGCGTTTCGGAAGTATCCTTCCATATGCTTGATGCGCGTGCGCGAGTTCTGCTTTGCGCGGTCAAACTCACGCTGCTGTTCCATCTCCACGGCAAGTTGCCGCTCTTCCATGCGAATGGCGTCCTCGATGTTCTGTCAGATTACCGGGTTAGTAAACAATACATAGCCTTGGGTGAAATCGCGCAGGTATACCTTTTCGCGCTTCGCATCCTCCAGGCGCTCATTATCAGACTGCCTTTCAGAAACAGCCGCCAGATGTCGCTGCCGAAGGATGCTGAGTGCTGCTTCTTGGAAAGCAACGTGCTTGTCTCGCTCCAGTCGATGCCGCTCCAGCATTTCCGTCAATTTCGGATCGTTCAAGCTTCGCTGAACTGCCTCTTTGTCGAAGATAGGTATTTCCAGCTTGGTGAGACACTCTGCTATGCTGCCCGAGACCGTATCTGCATCGTGGCTGGTGGGTGGCCGGTCTCGCCGAGTCTCTAGATAGACGTGATCCACGATTCCTCCCTCGTCTTTAGAAACCGTGATCTGGGCATTGGGCGGCAGCACAATACTCGACGGCGCCCGCTTCTTGCGAAAGTATATCCTCCCGATAGCATTCTTCAAGCTGTGTCGTCGTTTCTCCTTCTTATCGACCGAGGCAACGCTCAATACGGAATTTCGGTGCGTGGGCGACAGCGTCCCGTAACTATTTGCATAGTTGCCCAGCACTGCGCGACTCTCGCTCGAGCAGTATGAGGTTGGCCGTGTTGAGAGCGACGCCAGTGATCTCGTACTTCCCGGCTTGATGCGATCCGAGGCAATTGTGATCTCCGATAAGGATGAAACGACCTCGTCGAGCCCAGAGGGAGATAACGGCTCGTGGGACGGGGTGATGGACCCCTCGCAGATAGAATTCCGATCGGTTGACGATCCAGATGAGAGGACGGGCGAGGAGAGATCCAGCATTCCAGAGGCGATCGAGGCGGCCAGCGGTGCCGAGGCCTCGATCTCCGGAACCTTCAGACCCAAAGCCCGCGCCTCATCCAAAAGCTGTTGCGCCCGCGCTTGTTCTGCTTCTGCGGAGAGACCGATGACCGCTTCTCGGTATTTTTCCTGGTCAAGGACGGGACTCGGGCTTGTCGTTGAGTCCATGGTTCTATATTCCACACCGATGGCGATGAGCGCCTAACCAGCGGGCGCGCATAGACGGAGGAGAGGACAGGAAAGTGGCACGTTATTCAAGCGGAGGGCCAAATGAGCGGACTCGTCCACTGCACCACAGGGATGGTGGACAAGAAGACGATGCACAATGACAGCATCCACTATATGGGTGATTTGGGGGCGAGATATGCGGTCAAGATGGAGGGGTTCCCGGTGGGATCGAGCGCAATGGGGGGGTTTAATATGGGGTGGGCGGCAGCAGGAAAACGTAATGGCCGTATTCAGTAGGAGTGGCAGTGGGATGAGGCCCGAGGCCGGTTGGCGACGGATGGTCAATAGACTCGATACATTAAAATCCCAGTGGATCGTCAGACGAAAATCGGTAAAGACAGAAGAACAGCTCCAAGGACGAAGGAGCGTAGTCCAGGAGAGAGAAAGTGAGTGAGAAAGAGAGAGAGAGAGAATAAAAAGCAAGGAAAACAAGCTGTAGTCGATCCACCGTTCGGTCCCTCCTTTTTTTTTCCTCATCCGCTGCCATGTGGTTTCTACCGTTTAATGAAACTGGGTGACCCACGGGGCATCCTGAAGCAATCCGCTCATGTCTCATGCTCAATGTGGATCGTCAAATTAGCCACCGACCAACTAGGTAGCTAACCTCCGTCCATACGACATAAGCCGAGCGTTGGCGGTTTCGCCAGCCCGAATGGGCCGATTGACGGCCCGCTATAGGCGCAGTTGCAGATAGTCCTAAAATCTCACTGAACGTAATGAAGACCATGATAAACCGCAGACCATATAAAATTATTTGCGTGTAGATACCATGCAAAGATCAACATACATGATGAATAGCACCAAATATCTTCATTCATGCCAGCTGAAAGGCGCGGGGCTTAGGGTTACAGGGGTAGGAGCCGCAATCTTCAGCGATTCCCGTTCCAAGGGTCCAAATAGTCCTCGGTCAGAGCCATGGAAGGAGGGCTAACGAGCCAGGGACAGGGACACGAACAGGGGGCCAGTGATGGCTGCATTTGCAGTGTGGAAAGTAAGAGTATAGAAGATCAAATAGTCAATAGATCATGAAGTCAAAACCATCAGGTCATAAAATATACACCGCGACAAACTTTCAATGCCAAACGGAGACAAAGCAAATTTCAATCAAGCCTCGTTCAACATGTCCACAGCCAGAGCATATGCCCGATCCCGCGCCTCGCGCTGCGGGGTTCCCGCCCGCGTGCGCTTGTCCCACGCGTGGTTGCACTGAGCCATGCGCTCGCTGACCACATGCCGTCCCGGCCGTTCCTGGATCTTTAATGCCACCTCTTCTGCTTCGAGGGCCAGCGAGTCGCCCTCGGCAGTGATCATCAGCAGCCGGTGCGGGAACCGCTCTAGATCGGCATACTTGGGAGAGATCCGGGGATCGCGTTTGTCTACGCCAGGAGGCACATAGCAGCGATTGAACAAACGCGCCACAGGAATGGGAATCACGCGGCCACTTGGATCTGGAGCGACCTTGAGAGCCGCGTCAGTAGCTAGATCAAATGCGGGATAATAGGCAAGCAGTGAGCGGAAGGTGTTGGAAGGGAAAAGCGTTGCCGACGCGGCCAGCACGAGGTTCCCTCCAGCGCTGAAACCAGAGAGGGAGATGTACGAGGGATCGAACTCTTCCGAGCGACCTAGGGCGTAGTTGATGGCATCTTCGACATCGTTCAGCGCGGCAGGGAATGGGTGTTCTGGCGCCAGGCGATATTGAACATCCAGGACTGTGTATTGGGTATTATTGCTGATAACTTGACAGAATTCCTCATCGCTGCCGTGCAAGGGAAGCAGGAACCCGCTGCCGTGGAAATTGACCAGCACAGGGCTCGGTCCTGCAGTGGGTTTGGCTGGACGATACACATGAATCTTGATCGTCCTCCACGGATCACGCGAGGCAATGTGGCGCACTTCATGCGGTCGGGGTACAGGGCGACCTAAAAGGCGGCCACCAAGGGCGACTATGGACCGCAAAAGGATCGCAAGAGTCTTGAGATAGCAATATGTCAGGATGGACGACATGGCGGTGGTGGCGGCAAGGAGAAAGGGGAGAGGGGCTGCTCAAGCATTCAAGTATGGCTGCATGGCTTGAACTAGACTGAGCCGAGGCAGGCCCGTTGAGAACGGAACCAGGTGCGGGATGTCGATCTTCTGCAGATCCCACCGAGGTGCTACTTTATCCTTAGCCCGAGCTATGAGAAAACGCGGACACGGAGACACTCGTGCCACAGACGGTATTGATGCGGTCTGAGTGTTAGATGGAAATTGTAATTGGGGTCCTTTTTTGGATAGTTCGAAAAGGCTAAGAACCAACGGATATGACTTTGAAGGAAAGACACATGAACAGTAATCCGTCCTCTGCATTGAGAACCTATTCGTTTTATTTTTTTAAGATATTTTCAATTCATTATCTCTTGCCTGCTTACATGCTGGCTAGTACCTGGACTGTGTAAGTTGCGCGCGTAGTTCCAGATTTGGCTTTACCCTTGCCCATTCTAATTACCCTCGTTTCACGGTGCTTGAATCGCTGTGTAAATCACGCCACGCCCCTAAAGCTTACTACGACGTCTTAGTAGACGGCTTCAAGGAGGATTCCATCTATGCTCCCGAAAATGCTCTATAAATCTCGGTCTTGGTCTCAAAAAGGACCTGCTGATTCTCACTCTTTCCGCTGGTGGTTAGATGCAGATGACTGGTAGCAGTATCGAGACAACAATGCAAGTTCTAAGCTGCACAAAGGTCTTCATGCATCCAAAAGCGAATTTTATTCCTCTGTTTATTAGGTAAGAGATTTAATTGATAACTAAGTTATTCTTTTCTTTTGACCGTCTGGCCGTACTTCTTCCAGCCCGCCTAGCGGACCAACTATTGTGCGTTGACTTTTCATGGTGGTGGTGGAGCTAGTAATCTGCACCAGACGAGACGCCAAAACACAAAGATATGAGGTAAGAGCCACGACGGACCTACGCTAAGTACACGCACCTTTCCCGCCAATCAGACTCCACTCTCTTTGTCGTCACTCCCTTCATCACCTGCTCACACCTGATCCTTTCCTGATCGGCCCTTCCTTCCCTCCGAAGTAAACGACTATCTTTCATATTGCAAGAGATTCTTTAACTCTTCTGCTTCAGAGCATTATCCTTTGGGGGCTCTTTCCGGCGAAGACGCAGCAGTTTCGTGATCCTCCTGCTAGCTGTGGATTGACTCCGCTTCTTAGGCTATCAGCAACCCCATCCGGCATGGCAGCCAGGACAGAGCCCAAAGACACCAACTTCACAGTGTTCATTCGCTTGCCGTTTCCCAGGGGAGACTTTGTTGATCCGCCGCCTGTAAGTGTCCCGGACACCCACGCAGCACCCGTCGAGCGTATTGTGCTCATCCCATCAGGTGGAATGGAACACAGCTAAAGACAATGCACTATGGGACATCCTCTCTCGGCCTTCCAAGGGAGACATAGACTGTATGTCCCTCTCAAACTAGCGGCTGACAAGCTGGCATCTGTCCTTTTTCCTCCTCTTGTTGATAGCTAACATCTCATCAGGGAAAGCTCTGTATCTACACCTTAGCCTCCTGGTGCCTCTGCTGCGGAAGTAACATAACAGCGCTAACGAAATGTGTACAGGGCAGCGCACTTTGAAGTCACCCTCCAGTTCTTACTCCAGCAAGCCGCATGGCTATATGACAGACAGCTTGCTCAGGTACGCGCGCAGATGCGTAAGGTACCTCCAGTCCAGTCAAGCTCGCCTTCACCCGCACCAGGTTCTGTGTCGGGCAGTACTGCTTTGAGTGGCCACGCACAGAAGGGGCAAGTTCCTATTGGTATGTTGTTGTCTGAGTGCTGTTCTTCCCTACTCCACTAACTTAACTTGCCTATGCAGGATCCCGAGCCCCATCCCGACAACTGCCTCAGCAAAAGGATATTCCACAAAGAAGTAATATAGTCCCGTCATGGAATGCTTTATTGCCGGACTGACACCTTTCCAGCACCCAGTGGCCGCCGTACAAGCTCTACGTCCACGACGACTGTCAACCAGGCTCGCCACTCTCGGGACTCATCTCGTAACGAGACACCCACAGAAGGCAGAGAACCACGCTGGGAGAACTATTTACGCCGACCATCCGTTACCAAACGCGAACATCCACCGACTACCTCGTTCATGCGATCCCCACCGCTTGAAGAAGAGAGTCTGAGTTCCAGCTCCACAGAATCCGACTCTGAGGAAGAAGCCACTCGGAGAGTGCCGCGATTCAGAAAGTTCGGCAAATTCTCCACTCACTGCATGGGGACGCAGGATGCAGATGACGATGTAGATTTCACCCCCACATTTCTTCCCCTGGCTCGAGAGAAGGACCAGACACCTCGAGATCGGCCTGGGGAAGAGCTAAGCGCAACTCTTCGGTTTGACGCCGAACGAGCAGCAGTAGCTCGGCGACATATGGCTGACCGAGCCGGCCACACACATCCCGTAGCCACGGAGTCATCTACCAGTTCGATGAGCTCCGGTACGCCAGTCAGCTTGACGAACAGTGATAGTCGACGCCTCGGCCAGCCTGCCACTGCTTTGAGTCCCCACCGTGCCGGCGAGGCCCCCCGTCAAAGCCCTCGCAAATCTACTACATCTGGACGAGAGGCAAGCGACGGAACGCCTAGTATGGGGAGCAGTTTCAGCGACCTGGATGGTGAGTTCCCCTCCATTGAGATTATCATGCTTTACTTTCTAACTGATACCCCTATTAGATGCCAGCGTCACACAGTCTGCGCTGGAGGAGGCCCTTCTGAGCAACATGCAGCATGGGGGGATGGCTAGTCGCATGAGCACAATTAGCCAAGCTTTGCGTAGTCGTTACTTGCAGTGAAACATAGTGATTGTTTTCAAAGACACTCCATCAGACATCCAAAGAAATTTGACAAGTATACTCTCACATTTCTGTCTTGTATTGCCTTATCTGGGAACACATATTGCTTCTTTCTCTCGCTGTCTGGAAAGTCATTTTTCCTTGAACAACCTTGCCGATTGACCCACAACTCCAGACTTACGATACATTAAGGATTATTACTCAAAAGGATCTCCCTTTTTCTAGTCTGTTCTGTGGCGATGGGCTGACAGTCTTCCTGAGTTTCCGTAGGCCCGAACGAGTGCTGCGATGTACTCAGTACTGTACCTCCCCGAGAAGCCCACGTGACCTTGACAGATGCGGGAGCCTCGGCATCGGCGCCGTCCACCAGTCAACGACTCAACTGCCTAGTCGATCAGCTAGTCGCCCGTTGAATAACCTGGCTGAAACTGGATCCCTAGTGTGGCCCGCTTGTACCCAGCACTGAGCAGTACATCCAGTACTACTCCTGCTATTCTAGTCAGCACTGCTAGTGTGCCCATCTACTGGCAGTGGGCACTGGCATCGGTCCAGCGGCAGCGCTAGCACCAAAACAGTTCCTCCGATCCTCGCCGCCGTCATATCGATAGCGGGGGCATGCAACTTGATTGCTCCAAGCATCAACAAATCCCTGAGACCAACACCTGGTGCTATAAAGCGGTCTGATCCATTCTCGAGACAGACACAGACTCTTGCATCACATGTGCACAATCAATTGGTACCCGCTCGACGCTGTTTGATCCAAAGACTTCGCCGGTCGCATTCCTCTCATACCCCTCCATTTGCGGCGGCATCCTCGGCTTGTGACTTGCGAGACTCGGTACTTTGCGATCGAGCTCCCCGACCTCGTCACCAGCTTCCCGAGCTCTTTTCGAGCTCTCCGTCTCGCCTCCTCAACCTTCTCTACCACCCTCGTCCCAATATGGCCCCCTCAATCGGTGACATGGAGCCTGCGGAGGCCGAGTCCGCGTACTTCAACGAATACCCGCCTCCCAAGACACTCCCCAACCACGAAGCCCTGGCCCGCGTCTTTATCGAGCGCCATGTCGAAGCAAACCGGCGCGTGGTCCTGGTGACATCTGGTGGAACAACGGTGCCGCTGGAGGCGCAGACGGTGCGATTCATCGACAACTTCTCCGCCGGTACACGTGGTGCGACATCTGCGGAATACTTCCTCGAGCAAGGGTATGCTGTCATCTTTCTGCACCGGCAGTATAGTCTGCTGCCGTACTCGCGACACTACAGCCACTCCACAAATTGCTTTTTGGACTTCATGGACGAAGCGCCTCCAACTTCTGAATCCGAAAACCCCGATCACGGCCGTATCGTCGTACGCAGCGAGTACCAGGATGAGATGCGTGATGTGCTGCGCAAGTACCGCTATGCCAAACAAAACAATTTGCTCCTCTTGCTTCCCTTCACCACCGTCTCGGAATACATGTTTGAGTTGCGGTCATTAGCGAAGCTGATGAGGCCTCTGGGTCCTAATGCGCTGTTCTATCTCGCTGCGGCAGTCAGCGATTTCTTCATTCCTCGGCATCGAATGGCCGAGCACAAGATCCAGTCCTCTGAGATTCCCGCTAACTTCTCAGATGAGAGTGCCGTTGGGTCGGACGACATTTACACCGGCGAGAACGAAACAGAGCCACCGAAGCATGGCAAGAAGCTCGTCATCAACCTCGACCCAGTCCCGAAGTTCTTGCACCGCCTTGTCGATGGTTGGGCTCCCGAGGGAAGTATGGTGGTATCATTCAAGCTCGAGACGGACCCCTCGCTACTCGTGTACAAGGCGAAAACTGCTCTCCAGCGGTACTCACACCACCTGGTCATCGGTAACCTGCTGTCGACGAGAAAGTGGGAGGTTGTCTTCATCACTCCCGACCCACCATACGAGCGATGGATTCGTGTTCCCAAGGCCCGACGCAGCAAGAGTATCTCCGGCGTGGAGGATCAAGTTGGACTGGCTGAGATTAAGAAGGGCGGTTCTGCGTCGGGCACAGAGGCGGAACAGCCGCCTGCGGGAACATCTGGGGTTGGTCTCGAGATTGAGAGCATTATTATCCCGGAGTTGGTCAAGTTGCATGAAAATATGATTCAGAAGCAGACGCATGCTTCATAGGAGAGCGATGTGGGATCACGAGCTGGAGTCAGCATTTTACGGCTATGGGATTTAATAAAAAGAATTCAGGGCTGCTACAGTCCATGCGTGGACTCAAACGAGTATTTCGTATATATTGGCTTCTGGTGGCCGGCATGACTGCCCGATACGCCCACCATGAGGCCGTCCACTTGCCTCAAATGATTCGCACCATGCTTGGTAATTTTGGAGAGATTAAAGCGTTTGACTTTGAGCGTACAAGGATCCGCTACTCATTGGTTTTACTGATCGCGGGGCAAAGGGCAAATTGGCGAATGTCTCTCTGCGGTACAGCAATGCCACGGCTGTAATGCGAACCCAGCCCCGTCCGAACAACCCATTACCAGAAGGGAAAGAATCGGACAGCTAAGATTACTTGGTCGTGACTGGATTCAGCTCTTCTACGATCTGCTGGATACTGGCGTGAATATTCATAACCCCTGGGATCGGATCGGAAGGACTCCGCTCATCATATTTCTTCTCAAATACATCGATGGCTGGGGGTATCAACATCGTCAGGTGCGGGATTGAAATCCTCCCGTGCAGCCATTCATGAGAGATTCCAAGACTGCGGGTATAGACTTGCAGAGACACGATCGAAAAGAGAGAGTGTGTGGTTTGGTATGATGAACATGTCAACCTGGAATGGAACCTGACTGTTGAGCCAACAGATTCATGGAATGGGCTTTTTGTAGACTGGTCGGGTTCATCTACGGCCCAATGTCTGAGGGCTGGTCCATCGGGTTATATGATTGGAATGAGTCTTTCACGGACTTTTGGAGTCTAGCGGTGCGTCCTTTCGAGTCAATGCCGGGCACTTGGCCTGGGCAAAGCCCCTGTTGAGTGAACGAGGGTGCCTATTCTGAGGGTGTATCTCAAGCGCCTCGGATGGCAGATGTATGCCTACAGTGAACCTCGAGGAGTGAATTATCTTACTATTCTAAGGTGCAACTGAACTCCTATGTCAATAATTGATATTTGCTTTCACATTACTCAGATTCAGGGCTACATGTATGTCCTCCAAAGAATTTACGCTTGATACGTACCCTATTTCTTGGCAGTAAGCTATGCAGAGAGTGAAATTAGTATTCAAGGGCAACCATAGGAACCGGTAGAACGAGCCCCTAGCATGTCCATCCTAGTCAGGTCGTTTCCAGCAATTTTCTAGAGGACCTTTGACAAGGTTATATGCGGCAGTCAAGCTTCGCTTCGAGGGCTTTGTCGAGTTCATAGTCTTTTGGTCTACATTCTGGGGATTTTCAGGGGTTTACACGAGCATGAGGGGGTGGAATTTCGCCAATAATGTGCAAGGGGCTGAACATGCAGCTGATGCGAGGTGAACAGTCCATCTACATGCATCATAGGATGCGTACTATAGTACCAGTGATAGTAGGCAGAAGGATCACCCATTTGGAGATGGTTATCATCCAGCTTGCCTTTTGACTGTACTTCTTTAGTTAAGTTAGCTAAACTTGACACTTTCTTTTCTCTACCTCAAAACACAACACATGTACATTCCAAGAGGCCCCCACAGTATCGAGTCTCGACTCTCCAGCGGCCCGCACAGGCCTACGCGTCCCGCTGTGTCAGCACTTCAGCCCGCCGATCAGCCCGCTTTAGTGCCTTTCCACCCACCCCCAGCTTGCAGGAGACCTGTCCGATTACTATCCTCCAGGAACCTGACGATGCTCTCCCGACTCGCATCGGGCGATTGACAAGCTTCCACGACCCCAGGATGGTCCCCCGTCGCCGCTTCAGCCGCCGGTTCATCGCCCTAGCGGCCATCCTCGCCCTCATCTGTCTATACCACATCTTCACCCTTCAATCCTCCCGCCAACCCCAACCTCTACGTCAACAGCTACCACAACAACAACCACCCGCCCCGAACAGCGCTAGCCGCGCCGAACCCGAAATCTCCGGCGAGCCAGAACCAGTGTGCCCCCCGCTCGCGGGCATTGAAGATGTCCTCGTGGTGATGAAGACTGGCGTGACCGAGGCCAAAGACAAAGTCCCGGTTCACTTCCAGAGCACGCTGCGCTGCATCCCGCACTATGTCATCTACTCCGATTTCGAGGAGGAGATTGAAGGCGTCAAGATCCACGATGTGCTGCGCAATATGGATCACGATGTCACTACGCAAATCCCCGACTTCGACATCTACAACCGCATCAAGAAGCTCGGGCGCAAGGGTCTCGAGCAGGGCGATTTCGCGGATGAGGCCAATTCCGCCATCGGCAAGCCCAACAACCCAGGCTGGAAACTGGACAAGTGGAAGTTCCTCCCGATGGCGCAGGAGGCACTGCACTATAAGCCCAATGCCAAGTGGTTCGTCTTCATGGAAGCAGACACCTACATCTCGTGGCCGACGCTGCTAGCCTGGCTCGGCCACTTCGACTACAAGAAGCCATGGTATCTGGGGACGGAGACGCAAATCGCCGACGTCATCTTCGCGCACGGCGGTTCGGGCTTTATGCTTTCGAATCCCGCGCTGCAACTTGCGTCGGACGAGTACGCCGCTCGTCGGACCGAGTTGCACCACTATACGAACGAGCATTGGGCGGGCGATTGTGTCCTGGGCAAGGTTCTGGCTGACGCGGGCGTCAACCTGCACTTTTCGTGGCCGATCCTGCAAAACTCGAATATGGGTGAGCTGGACGAGTTCGCGACAGAACTATACCGCGAACCCTGGTGCTATTTGGCAGTGGCATTCCACCACCTGAACGCGCACCTCATCGAAGATCTCTGGAAATTCGAACAAAAGCGCTGGCGTGATGTAAGACCGCTCTTCCCCTTCTTTTTCTTCTCCTCCTCCTCTGGCCCCCAAACCCGCCCCCAATTGCTAACATTCCTACCATCCACCAGAAAAAGAAGCGCATCCTCCTCCACAGCGACGTCTTCCGCGAATACCTCTACCCAGAAATAACCTCCCAACCCACAAGACCAGAATGGGACAATCTATCCAGCGACGAGCAGCCCTTCGCCTCAAGCTTCGACGACTGCCGCGAGATCTGCGATCTACAAAAGGAATGCGTGCAATTCTCCTTCCGCGATGGGACCTGCTTCACGGGCTCGAATCCGCGCTTGGGCATGGCGAATACCGCCGCCGAATCGGGGTGGTTGACGAGTCGGATTCGCGAGAAAATGGATAAGAGTGGGATATGTAAGGCGCCTGAGTTTGGGGCGTGATGACTCAAAAAGCAAGAGAGAAAGGGCATTACACCTGCTGAAGGTGTTATCATTTGGGCTGGGCTGGGTGTTTGTGGTTTATGTTGCTGGCTTTCCCCTTGTAGCTCTTGTTGGAGCTTGTGTTATGATACGGTGCATCGCAACGGGGTGGGTCTTGGTTAGGCGTATATCTATTCTATATACATGGCATCAGCAATTGGCTTGTCTCTTCTTCACTGTCTTCACCTATTTGACATTACGGTGGCCAGACTTGCTGAGCCGAAGCACAGTGTGGTGGCTCTCATTTCTGCATTGGAAGCAGGAGGATGTGGGCATCGATTGGCAGTTTCGTTTTGGGTCGCAATCCCAGGTGCTCAGCACCTTGCCTGATGTTGAAGTCAAGAAAAACCAAACTAAACCATCCTACAATGACAGAACAGACAACCCAAGTCATGGAAACATATCATGTCTCAGGGACAGCAATAAACAGTGTTTAACACTAAGAATATACTTCACAGGAAGAATACAACGCCGCCTTGGACGTCTAACAAACCACACACTTCACCAACCTCTCATCATGGCGGACTGTTCGGATCCCCTAAACACTGGTCGACTCGCATAATGTGGAGCCCAAGACTCTTCACATGCCGAATAAAGTGCCGGAGGTATCCAACTGTGATGGGATTCAGGTAATGCATCACAGCAAGATTACCACCCCTCGCGACATCGCGGTAGAATGCATCCAGCTGTCGCTCCGGAGTGGTGGTGTTTCCCCATAGCCAGTCTTCGACATCGACGCTCCAATTGACTATGTACGGGTTGTCGATATGCCGAGCCAGCTGCTGGCGAAGACGTGCTCCCACGGTGCCGAAGGGTGGGCGAAAGTAATTTGCTGTAAGGAGTAGCGTCAGTATCTTTCTCTCCGACGGGGTGGGACGGCCAACTTACATTCAATATCGAGCTGATCTCGCAGTGTTCGTATGGATTGGCTGATCTCTTCGTCAATTTCGTGCAACGTCGCCAGACCTTCCATCCTGAGGACGGTCAGCAATCGATGCTCCAATGAAAGAGCGCGCTTCGACAAGACTCACTTTGGATGAGTGTTCGAATGCAGAGCAACTTGATGTCCCTTCCGCAACATCTCCCGATAGAACCGAGTGAAATTGGTCGACTGGTCCCGAAGTCCAGTCGCGACAGCAAAGAATGTCACCCGCACATCCTCCTCGTCCAGGATTCGCATGACCTCCTGTGCATACTGGGGCTGACCATCATCTATACCAAAGGCAAACGAGTTGGGCCGACTGCACCGGAGTATCAGCCGTCCAGTGGGAAGTTTTTCTGGGACGGCGAAGTGATAATTCTTCTCTGAAGGGTGAGGCACATGCGACACGATCTCGACCCGGTAGATGGTAATGGGTTCATCGGTGTAAAAGCCGGTGAAAGACACCGATACGACTCGATTCTGATTGATCCGGAAATGAGACAAAGGAATGAACAACTCGGCTCTTTCCGATGATGCCGGACGTCGATGGCCAGCGGTGCGATTATCCGTCTTGAGGCCATCCTTCAGAGGTCCCCTCGGCTTCCCCAGTGTGAGACTTCCGTTTTTCTTCCAGTCATCATAGTCATCGTCCGAGTCCCAGGAACGAGTTCTCATGATATATCGCGAAGCCTGCACACTGTCCGACACACCAGGGAAAGGCGCCTGCGCTGGGTTGCAATCGGCATTGTGTTCATTCAACGACACGGTAAACTCCTCGTTGCCCTCAAACACCACATGCAGATAATGATCCTCCCATGGCTTCAAACTGAAGCATCTGTGCGTATTGAACTGCGTATGGAAGTTCTGGTCCGGGTCTGTGGGAAACAGGCGGATGAAGCCAGGCTCATGGTGAATGGCTAAGTTTTCGCCAATGCCGTGCCAGAACCCGAGGTCATTGTGCAGATTGTTTTGAAAGGTGTCGATGATCAGAGGCGACGCCGATGTTGAAGATGCAGGGTCTTGACTCTTCTGCTCGCGGGTTTCGAACCAGTGTTGCTGCTCGTAAGGGCGCTTCTCGGAAGGTCTAAAGAATAGACTGTTCGCTGTCGGGAGGATCAAGGCCAGTGCCAATGCGGGCATGATCAAAGAGGAAGAGTATCGCATGGTGCGCCTTTATGAAAGAATGAATGTTGGGTCGGTTGTCAGAATGAATAGGCGACTGAATCGTAGGACACAGAGGACTTGAGTTGGTCGTATTACTTAGTCTACCAGAGGACCTGATGTCAGGCTGGAAAGTACGATGCAGTCCCTGACTATTGGCAAGACTACTGATGCCAGTAGGCAGTGGCTCTCTGAATACTGCCGTCTACCAACCTGGTAGACAGCCTACATTTTACATCGTGGACAATCTGGGGAATTGGGCACCTAAACATATTATTCTGATTCAGATTTTCCACCATTCGTCAAGATAACACCGAATTCTCACCGCAAGCTCTCCAGACCCAACTCAAAGCTTGCCCATGACATGTTAGAGTCCCAAGAACGTGTGACATAGGGACACTCGCCACCATCTTCAAAAACTAGTTAGCTTCAAAGACAAATAGAATCAAAGTCAACCTTCATCACTTGTTCCCCAAAGTCTCCACAGAATCATCAGCGGCTGAGTCCCAGGTCCCAGAGTGTTCGCCGTCGAGGAAGTGTCAAGTCGAGAATGATAGAGACGGGGCGATAAAGAAACAAAACAGAAAAGGGGCCACACAAGCGCTGCGGGCCTACAAAGAAACAAACATTCGCAATTCCATGGGGATCGTGAGCAGCCACAAAACAGTCCAACGGGGCTGCTTCAGTGACAAGTGTCACAGTCTCAGCCAGACCCTCACCAATCGATTTCATCCTTGTTGATATTCTGACGAGACCAGGTGGAGTCTCCCTCAGCAGGCGCGTCGTCGGCACGAAAGTCGTCAGTGCGCTCGGTGGTGGTAGCAGCCTGGCCCCATGGCTCTTGACCGTCCTCGTCGTTGGCGCCAATCTCCTCGTCATTCTCACTGGCAGTAGCAAAGGTGGAGAACTCAGGCTCCTCAGCATTTTCGGCCTCGCTATCCGTGGTATCGTCATCAAAGGTCAGCGTCGCCTCGGTGGGCTGGAAATCCTCCAGGAAGTCGGGGATTTTCTGGCCGCTTTCGATGAGCAACTTCACCAAGTCTGGTGCCAAATCCTCATCGCGCTCATTGTAGAAGGACGTCGCCAGTCCCTCATTACCGATACGAGCAGTTCGGCCTAAGGAGAAGTTTGTGTCAGCTCAACCCCGAACAGGAAAGGCTAGAATCGTAGAGTGTTGAATAAACTCACCGATACGGTGCATGTACTCCGTAATACCACCCTGAGCCGCACGGGGAAGGTCATAGTTTATGACGTGCATGATATTAATGATGTCCAGGCCACGAGCGGAGACACCAGTGGTGATCATGACCGGACATCTGGCGGTTCGGAACGCACGACTGTGCAAGTTAGTGACTGATCCATGAAGGTACAACGGGAACGTGGCAGTTCTTACATTGCATCCTCTCGCTCCCGCTGGGTGCGATCTCCGTGCATGGAAGTCGTCGGAAGGTCGTGATTGAACAGATAATCATCGACAAAGTCAACATCCTGTTTACTGTTCACAAAGACCAGGGTTCGGGTGGGCTCCAGGCTCAGAATAAGGTCGAGTAGAGCCTGCGTCTTCTTAGGGCCGTCGACCCAGTGGATCTAGGTGAGAACACGGGCGTCAACTGACTGAAGAAGTCAACATAGTCCGTAGCACTTACCACCTGCTGGATGTGCCGAACGGCACTTCCGGGGCGGGAGATGCGAATCCGCACATAGTTCTTGGCCAGGTATTCCCGAGCCAGCTTTCGGCACTCCTTGTTGAAGGACGCCGAGAACATCATGTACCGATGGGTAGAGTCATCGTTGACGTCTAAAAATTCTTTCAGCACCTGGGACGATGGATATCAAAGTTGGATCCACGGAGTCACCACTTACCTCCTCCGCCCATCAGGAGCTTGAAGTCCTCCTCCCAGTCTGCTTGGAGGAGTTCGTCAGCCTCGTCGACAATCGTGTATCTTTGGAGCGGTTAGTTATCGAAACGAATGAGTAATATTAGAACAGAGACATTGACGTACCGAATACGGCGCAATGAAAGCACATGGGATTGACGCATGAAGTCCAGCAAACGGCCAGGGGTACCAATTAACAGATCACAGCCCTTTTGAAGCTCCTCTCGTTGGAAGCGAGCAGGAGCACCACCATACACGACACAGGGACGGAGCATGGAGCGATAGCAGAGGCGCCGTGCGTCATCGAAGATCTGGGTCGCAAGTTCCCGCGTAGGGCACACGATGAGTACCAGGGGCTCAGCACGCACTGCATCGTTATTGGGATCCCACCCCTCTGCAAGGTTGGGTCGGGGGGCGGCCAACTTCTTGGCCTTGCCCATCAGCTTGGAGAGGATGGGAATCAGGAAAGCGCCAGTTTTTCCCGATCCTAAACGTGTGAGCAACTGGGTGGTTGAATAAATTCCCACCAAGAATGCTTACCAGTCTGGGCGACGCCAATGACATCCCGCTGCTCATGGATAGCTGGAATTGTGTAACACTGGATGGCCGTCGGCCAGGTAAAGAGACAAAGTTCCAGGTTCTGGAGGATAACCGGATGGAGTCCAGCTTCGGCGAACTAAATCGAGTCAGTAGCCAAATGAGAATGGTGACATATTAAGGACTTACAGATTCGATCGGACGCAGGCTTAAGTCACTCTCGACCTTGACTGAATAGGGCTCGTCTTCGCCGGGCTTCTTCAGCCTAGAGATAGGTATCAAGTTAGGTTCCATGTAACGCAAAATGTAAATAGCAAAAGATGGGTAATCGTACTCGTCGAAGCGCACACCTGCGCGAGACATGAACTCTAGATTGAACAGCTGCTTTTCCAGCTCCTCATTGCGAGGGCCGACGTCGCCGTATTCGTCATTCCACTCGTACCGAGCCCCCATACCAGCCCAGTCGGTGAACTCCTTGTTCTGATAGTTGTCATAGCTGAAGGGAATTGGCTCCGCCCAGCCAGCCACGCGGGGATCCTGAGCTGGCTTCTTGCCGTCGTCGGCGGTGGTGGATTCAGGAGGATTGTTGATGACATCCCGAAGGGCGTCATGGACCTCGTCGAAGGACTCCATGATAATGGGAATGGGAAACCGGACAAAGATGATGCTTAGGGATTTCAGAAGTGTGGAAACGAAGCAGTGAGATGTCCAGGATCGAAGGCGAGCCTGTCGGTTGGATAATCAGCTCGTCAACACGCGAAGACAGCAACGCGAATGGATGACCTGGTGGGATTTGGGGATGGAAAACGTAGGTGGATGGCAAGGAGCAAGAAGGAGAAATTGACGAGGGGAGAAAACGTGAGTGTAAACAAAGAGGCATGTTGCAGTCGTGGCTTCCGTTTGAGGCCATGTTAGGGTGATGCTGGGAGTTGCCGTTTGGAGGACATCGACGCTTCATTTTTTCTGGTGCCATATTCTTTGAGCCTTTGACTTGGGCCTGGGTTTAACCCCCAGCAGCCCGTGGCAAACGTGGAGCCTCATCATATATGGTGGACATGGAGGACTAGACCGTACAATGGCAAGCCTGGGTGATTGACAGATAGTTAGCGCTAGGTACCTAGTACGTTGGCTACTCGAACAAGCTAGTTGTTTCGTACATTGATGGTGAGCTGCCTTGCTAAGTACGATCCACGATAAGTAGAACCTCCACTTAGTACCAAGGCAGCCAAGTCTGATAGAGGTCTACCGCCTCGGTGGGATGGAGGGTTGAAGGAAATTCGGTATTTGCGACAAAACGGTGCTCTTTCGAGCCCGTAGCCTCGAACATAGCTCTCCTCAAACCACATTCCGTCTGGAATTTCGGGGGTTTCTATAAATTTCTATAAAAAGGCTCAAGGCATGACTGGGAATATGGCCATCATCTCTAGTCTGAGTGTAGAATTGTGAGAGGATAAGCTGTTGAGCTAGTGGTTATCCTTAAGTTCCAGCTAAATTAGCACCTTCCCCGCCGGTGGATTCTAGGTGGTCTCTAGGTGGTCTAACGACCCGGGCTCACTGGGTGAGGACTGCGTCCGGCTGTCGAGAGTTGAGTCTATGAAGCTTCTGTGGAGATCGCTGGGTGGTTGCGTGGGGAAGATGGGTGGGCGGGTCAAGGATCACCCCTCGGGGCTTCTTTTTTGTAGTTTTATCTATGTTTTGTTATTTTGATTTTCACATCAGAATAATTAGGAAACGTTAGGTAGTGAGTCTTGATGATCCTTTTTCTAGTGCTATTGAATCGTGATATGGGGGTGTATAGGTGTGTTATATCTTGGTTGCACGACACAGGTGAGGCTTATGGCCATCGCGAGATCCATTATACTTTGAGCATCAAGATGTAGGTACCGAGGATAAGTTTGATTTCATTTGTCCTCAAGAATATGGTATCACTGAAAATGAAAAGCTTGATATAGGTCTTTTGACATCTTTGC
>JAXQJV010000161.1:0-29043 GCA_037042255.1 Penicillium sp. PG106-07D | reverse complement strand
AGCTTATATCAGCTTTTTATATTAGTTATAGCCCCTTATACTAAGTAATATATATTTAGAATAGCTATTTATAAATATATCCTGTATAAATATTATAATAAATACTAAATAAGGGAAGTGGGGTACATTTTCGTGGTGATCTTAAAGATATATATTTCTCCGCATGTAGATGCACCACTTTTTCTGTAACTATACCACGTACTTTACTTGACATTGAAAATAATCGCTTTTTTACACATTTTAGCTAGTTTAATAAATTAATATGGTATCATAACTATGTAATATAATTTAGATACTAATATTACTACGGATAATATAGTGAAAACGACTCTAGAACATACGTATTTTTGCATAATTTATGTTTGCACTATTTGTAACCTAAGTTGGGGCCCCGGACCCAGGCTGGGTCAGAGTCTTCGCCCCAAAACCTAACCTAGCCCGGGTTGGGTCCAGGTTATGTTGGGTTGTGCGGAAGTCTAATCACGAACAGGGACTAGCTTACAAGCAAGTCAGTATACACCGAAAGATAGCACTAGATTAGTGTCGATAGCATCATCAGGCAACAAGAGAGGAAGACCACGGAGGGAACGGAGGGCTATACCCTAGCCGATAGATACAGACGACGCTATACTAAAGGAGGGCCGATCCCGAGAGTAACCGATAGTTCTCGACTAACCAACGACTAAAGGTCGACCTATATTTCAATTCTCCGTAGGGAGCAGCTTCGTCCTACCACTGCTCGACAGTATCGATTTCTAGCCAGTAGGACCTAGCTCGCAAGCCACTACTAGCAGCACCCAGTCGAAAGCCGAGAGGGCTAGGGCCCGCACTACGAAGGCGCGCGAGGCTAGGGCAAGGAAGGCTACTAAGAGAAAGGCTAGTAGCAACACTAACGGCACAAGGAAGTCAGCACGCATCACGGAGCTAGCGGAGGAGGCGAATCAGGAACAGCTCGAATCAGAACTTAGCTCAGAGCTCGATAAGGTCAACATAAGGGATCTAGAACGTCAGCTTAAAGCGCACAGGGGCGATCAGGACTACCAGCCATCGTCACCACCAGCGCGGACGGAGGATAGTAGAAAGCGAAAGCAGCCCTATAGTGAGGATCTATCTCTCAACATTCGCTCAGCCGGAAGACGCAGAGTGCATAGCAGGAAATCTTCTCGATCGAACCGCTAATAAATCATCACACCCACCAGCAACACACACCGAAGGAACTCAAGATATATCAATACAACGTGCATAGATCGAAGGATGTGGTGATAGCCTAGTTTCTGCGAGAAGAAGAAGTCGTCAGCGCCGATATTATAGCTATCCAGGAGCCATAGGAGAATCCCTATCAAGATAACACTCACCACCCACTAAAGCAGACTCACGAGCTATTATACCCCCAGACGTGTAAAACAGGAGGTAGGGCGAGAGTGTGCGTATTCATCGCCAAGCGACTAGAGTATACTCATATAGCACATTCGCGAGATTACTAAGAGGTACGCATCAAAGAGCTTCGAATCATCAACGTATATAACGACCAGCAGCAGGGAGTAGCTCTTAATCTTCTATAACGCGTGTTACCAACAGCCCACGAGCAGAAGCAGAAGGGAATCTCTTATCTAGTAGCTAGGGATTTCAACCTACATCACCCGGTCTAGGGCGGCGATAATGCCCCACGCGATGCGAGAGCGGAAGATCTCTTAGATCTGATGGAATCGGTAGGTCTAGACAACTAGTTAGCATCGGGCACTATCACACGCGACTAAGCAGGCCACCAGTCGACGATTGACCTCACGCTAGTATCTTATTCACTACGCGAATAGATAGTGGCTTACGAGGTAGACCGAAAGGTATATATTAACTCTAACTATCTGCCAATCTACACCACGCTTGAAGTTAACCTTCCAGAGCTGCTAGACCCTATCAAGAGACGAAACTAGAAGGCTATAGACGTAGAGAAATTCCTTACCTTCGTCTCATCTAACTTATACATAATATAACTACTAGATAGGCCGAACAATATCGATAACGCCGTTAACCACCTCCTTGATATCGTCTAACAGGTAGCCTAGGCGTTAACACCCTAGACGAGGCCGTCAACGTAGGCCCGCTAGGGCTAGACTCCTACATACACGGAGGCGATCAAGGCGTCACGTAGGCAGTATCGACGTTATCTGCGCACGCATAACGATAAAGACTAGAAGGAATACACACTAGCAAGGAACGCAAAAGGAAAGGTTATCAAGAAAGCAATAACGTAAGGTTTCCGCCAATAGGTATAAGACACGATAGATAAAGGCCCCCGGGGTCTTTAGAAGGTATCGAAATAGGCTCGTATAAGAGATTAGCTAACTAGCAGCCGCATCCCTACCTTACACTCGTAAGGAGGCCTAGCAGAAACTAACTAGGGGAAGATAGATCTCCTCCGGCAGGTTTTCTTCCCCTCGCCGCCGGCTACTAACCTTACTAACATTAATTCAACTTCATATCTAAATTAACTCACCTTCCTAGCGATCTCACAGTAAGAGGTTATCGATACTATTAAACGTACACCACTAGATAAAGCGCCTAGAGAGGATAGGATCCTAAACCGCGTATAGAAGCTACTAGTAGATAATAGCCACGAATTCGTGGCTATTCTAATAGCTATCTTCAACGTGTGTATACGAACGGGCCATAATCCTTATCACTTCTAGGCGTCTATCACGGTAACGCTCCGTAAAGGGGGCCCACGAGACTTTCGGCAGCCGAAATCGTACCGACTAGTAGCCCTATTAAATACCCTCGGTAAGATCCTAGAGTCTATTATAGCCATACGTATTATATAGGCCGTAGAGGAACACGGGCTACTACTAAAGACCTATCTAGGTAGGAGGAAGGGGATCTCGGTAGATTATACGATTTAGCTAATCCTTAACCGTATACACCGCGTATAGGGTACCGGTAGGAAGGTTAGTATAATATTACTTAATATAGCCGGAGCGTATAATAATATGTTACACGAACGCCTACTATCTAATATCCAAAAGCTTCGACTAGGATAGTTCACGACGTAGATCTAATCGTTTCTTAGTTATAGAAGCACCCGTATTAAGTTACTAGGATACCTCTCGGATAGTTTCCCTATACCTACCGGTATCCTATAAGGATCGCCTATCTCGCCGATCCTATTCTTACTATTCAACACTCCTCTAGTTACCGTATATAGTCTTAGAATAGGTATTATATAGTCCGTTAGCTTTAGCTAGGTAGACGACGTAGTAGTCCTTATAGAATCGGAGTTATACTATAACAACACAATAACGCTAGAGAAAATACTTAATAAGGCGAACCTATAGGCTAGACGCTATATAGCAAGATTTATACCCGATAAGTTCGAGCTTATCTATTTCACTAACCCACGATCAAACGATAGCAGCTAAGAGAATAACTAAGAGAACAACCAAGAGAACGATACTACCGATATATTTAACTTTAATATAGTATATCCTTAGGGTAACGACTAGATACCTATCAGGATTAACGAATTAACAATATAACCGACGCAGTCTGCTAAATACCTTAGTATCTAGCTCGATAAACACCTCGATTTTAATATACACCGCCAGAAATTACTCACTAAGGCCAATAGCAGCCTTGAAGCCCTTCGAGCGATAATAGGATCGGTGTAGGGTGCCTTACTAGCGGCTATACGAAAGGTCTACTAGGCAGTAGTAGTACCATAGATACTCTATAAGGTATCTATATAGTATTACCCTACTATAAGAGCAATACCGGCCGGTAAGCTATAACGCACTATCAACGAATTCACTAAGATCTAACGAAGGGCCGTAATCCTCATCAGCGGGGCCTTTGAATCAACTAGTATAGCAGCGCTTAACGTAGAACTCTTTATTACACTAATATACCTACTCATAGACCAAATCATTTAAGAAACGGTAATACGAATCTAAATAGGTACCCCGTAGGCCTACCTAGAGTATCTACGTCGACAGTAACCACGATTACCCTAGGAGATCAGGAAAGGGGGGTAGAGCCCTCTTAAAGCCCTTAGATAGAAGAAAGATAGCATCCTTAACCTAAGAAGATATAGGTAGGAATCACGTTAAGCGTTTATTCTAGCGCTATAGGAGGCACGGATCCTATACACTATCGATAAGGATATAGAGGCTACGCGAGCCTCGCATAATAGAATCCAAGACTATTAATAAGCCGCACTAGACCGAGCCCCGATAGTCTCGTAGGATCGAATAATCCTCTTTTTTATAGATAGAAGTAGTTATAAAGGCTAGGTCGGCGCTTTAGCCGTTACCCCGTAGGAGGGCGTCTTTTAACGGCGATACCTTAGAACCACTAAGGATTCTATAGTATACGTTACCGAGCTTAACAGTATTAAAATAGCGATTACTAAGCTCGTTAACTAACAAAAATATAATAATAGGCCTATAAAGCTTATCATTTTCTCCGACTACTAGGCCGCTATCTAGGTAGTACAAAACCTAAAGCGATCGTCAGGTTAGTACGTACTAAGTTATATCTATAATCACGTAAGAACCCTTTAATCGCTATAGTAAACGCCTACGTTCGATCAGATTCCTATCGAGATCCGTTAGATCCCCGCACACGTAGGCGTTCCTAGTAATAAAACCGCCGACGTTAAAGCAAAGTTAGCGGCAATAGGAGGTAGAGTAGAGAACGAGGCGGATCAACCTCACGCCGGTGATTTAGCAACTAACTAGATCTAGTCCTATAGGGGTCGAGTCCTTCTAGTAGCGACCGTAAAGCGTCGAGTGCGGCAGCGTATTAAAGAGAGGTAGGCACAAGAGTAGGTAAAAGAGCGAACTGGTAAGCTAAACCAGCGATTAGTGAAGGTTCCAGACAAGAAGGTACTTTAGTTATTCGACTTACTGTTAAAACCGTATACCTCGATTTTGATTTAAATACGTTCTATACGGATCGCACTAAATCACTTCTTGTTTAAAATCAAGGCGGTTAAATCAGATAAGTATTACTATGGAGAAGGGTCTCAAACACTGAGATATATCTTGATACAGTGCCCGTTGTACCCTAATCTGAGATAGACGCTCCTTAATAAGATCCGGATAACTGATCTTAGGGATTCGACGGATTATGATGCAATTATATCGCACTCGTAGGCTACCCGCTACGTGGCCGAATTTATACTTCAAATAGGCCTACTGGGACAGTTTCGATACGTCGAAATCGAACCAGAACCAACAGGCAACGACAACGATCCGCTAGGATGATCTAGCGACGGCATAGGGGGTAAAGACGCTAGGTAGGAGGAACGATAAGCCCACGGCTAACCGAGAGGTCGAGGAAGAATACATCCAACAAGTCAACACGCCAGTCGACGACGAACGCCACCAATCGAGAACGAAGCAGGAGGATGTGGATACCAAGGGAAAGCGGAGATAGAGATGCAGAGGAAGCAGCAGGCCAATATGAGGGCGAATTGAGTGATATATCGTCGGATTGAGGGCTTTGCGGGCGTTTTGGTACTGTTTTGGACTGATTTTTGGGCTGATTTCTATGGCAATACGCCGTTTTCCTTTGTATTTACTGTTTTATGCGCTTTGGCTGGCGTTCGGATCACTCTTGCTTCCGCCGGAGGAAGCGCCTGCATGGCCATACGCCACTAGTTAGGCTGCAACAGGTTAATAGAGTGTTGATTGATTGATTGATTGAAGACCGCGATGTCTGATACCAGATTTCATAAAAAGGGATACTGAATTTTGAGATCAGTCACTAGGTTCATGAAGTCAAGAAACCGTTCATAAGAAAGTCAATTATCTTACCCCGTGATTGTTCCTAGCACCTCGTCAAATTGCTCAAGCTATAGAGCATAGAGATGACAAAAACAAAGGACGAGAAAAAGCCGATAGCTATCGTGGTCATCAAGGCCCGTGGAACGGCAGTTGCTGCATTAGTACATTCTTCTGCCAGATGAAGGACACCGTCGAGACCCCAAACATGTAATTGGGGTTAATAAGGCCGGTAAGGAAAACCAAGCCATCGGAAGTCCAGCCAGATTCATTGATAAACGTCGTCCAGACAAACTCGCTTGTTTGTTTATGAGTTGATCTGGCTAAACAGGTAATGACAATAACTATGAAAGAGAATTATGTATACAAGGAACTTTCCTCAGTAGAAAAATGTTGTTTAGTAGAAATATGACATTGACGGCCTGATAAAGGAGAAAGTAATGCCAAGGGTGAGCATTAAAATTGGGGTTAAAAGAGAGAACTATTGCCATTATTTGTTGTGCAGGAATGATACAAACACCAGAAGTGCTGGCAATCCATCCCAGAATATTGAGGCAACCGCATAGGTAGCTCTGCAATAGATTAGTTAAGTAAAGCAAGGATTTGGGGTTCAGGGAGCTTGTCCAGGCCACGAGACGTGCTTTTCGGGGACAAGATTGAAGTCCAATGGTATTGCCCACCAGCGGTCGGGTACACACTTGCAAGCTCACCCATGGTCGCTGCAGAACTGCCGACCATGAACAGAATGATGAAGAGGCCGTATAGGACTGTAACAGTGCCGCCTTTCGTGATGCCGATTGCGAGTGTCGCGGCCATTCCAACTGTTGCAAATGTTCCACCCAGCCCCGATGATTTCGAGAGATCCGATTGACCGTGGAGTCGCCTGCTCAAGGCCAAGATTCTCCAAAGCGATGGTCTCAGCGACCCGAACTTGGTGCGGCCCTTATGGGAAGACAATTGAATAAGTATACAAGGTTATGAAACCATATTTTTTGGCTCACAGACCTGGCTCTGCTACGCCACTGGCTGGAACGTTGTTCATCATTGTTAGCCTCTTTCTGATGAAGGAATGTAATGGAAGTCGACTAACTTCCCAGCTCAACTTTCTCTTTTGCATTCGATTCGTGCATGGCCATTTGTGGAGAGGAAATATATCGAGCGTTCAGATAAAGGGCAAAAAGGTAGGTAAGCAGAAGCGAACACCATGTATATATGCCAAGTTGGCCCTTATCTCTCTGTAACCTATGTTAATCCATCTAAGGTGGTGCGAGGACGCTTGAATTCCGCAAACTTGCATCAACCTTATCAGTCTTATCCTTTTATCCGCCGAACTCCAGTCGAGATCAATCAGCCTTTCCCTACAGGTTGCAGCCGAAGCGTCATGTACATTGTAAAGCCCTTTCACCCCAGTCTTTTGATTGATCAGATTCAGAAATGGATATAAAAGAGGGCTTCTCTCTGGGGGAATATGATGATACTAAGCTTCTAGAGTCTGACGTGTCTCCACTAGACACTAAGTCAGTAAGTAGGCCACATCATCGCTCATACTAGCAGGAACAGGAACTAAAAAGTCGGAAAAGTCCACGAATACTACATAGAAGTAGACTGTGCTCTAAAAACCCTACGTAAAAGAATGCTTTCTTGAATCCGATTCGGTGTCTAAGTTTTAACCTCGGCTGAGATAGGAACTAGGACCTTGCTTTCGATCAGATCCCTCCACTAGGGGGTTATAATTATTTCCTGAATGACGACAACGGCCTGGCCTATCTCAACTAGCAACAAAACTTACTCTAGCCGATAAGGGTTCACAAAAGACCTTCCTCACAAGGAAATCACTGCACGCTTTTCCCAATGACCACCGGGCTTTACATCGGGAGTTAACATTTCAACCTAACATAGCATCCAATGGAAAACTGTCATTTGGAACAGAAACTCTGTCAATTAACACTTTCCCATCGACTATAAAATTGTTAATGTACCCAATAGTCATCCTAGAGAAGGATTGTCAATAAGCAAATGCATCTCAGTAGCCAGTGGATCCCATGTTCCCATACTTTGTCCTCTCAATATCCGCGAATCGATCGTGATCAGGGGCGATATGAGACTCGAAATACGGATCGGCTTTGAAATTGACACATTCCTGAATGTCACTAAAGACAAACTGAATAATGCAGTCGTAGTCAGAGATATTCGCAAATTGAGAGTCCGATATTTCGTTCATCAGAGAGCGTGTTGCGTCCGAGCTGTGGGCCTGCCCGCCATAGGGGAAATTGCGGTAGAGTTAGCAACTGCCAAAATCTTTAACTATAATGATTTCCTATATATAGATGATGACTTACCATCGAGTAAGAAAGTACTCCATGCTTTGCTAGAAAACCGCTGACCAGTGGAGCGTGAATGTTTCGCATGTATTTTTGGTACTCTTCTTGAGACAGTCCCGATTTGCGATAAGCCGTAATTGTTAGGCAAAGCTTTGGCTTCATCTTGGTTTCCAGTCACTGAGAAGTATTGGGAATCAGTTGGACAGTAAAAGGTAAAAGTCTTGCACTCTCAACGAGAGAGAGCAGATTTTAAGTTTTATATGTACGCAATTTCAAAGTCCTACAGAATTAGTCCCGCAGTTGTAGCAGCATCGTCGGGGTAAAAGCACCGTGGGGCTAATTTTGTGGGACACGAAGGGACCAATTTATCTACATAAATCGGTTTCAATCGGTAATTCTGTCTTTTGAATGGGAATTAGTACTAGACTTACCCTGCCCGTGTTGTAACACGGTTCACAGCCGCTATATGGCAGCTGGATCGTCCTTTACGGTCCCGCGTTTAAAGCTTATCTTCACACTACCGGGGCGAAGTTATACTAGAACAATACAAGAAACATAGATTATTATCTTAATCGTATCCTGTGGCTTCTGCGGTGATTTACGGCTTCTGGAGTTTGCGGCTTCTGGAGTTTGCTTAGACTTCATAACCCGCAGATGGGTCGAAGACACATACCTAGCCCTAACCCGCCCCGCGGCCCTAAGGTATGTGCCGAATTGACGCGGAAATCAGCTCGAGCGACCTAGATACATTTCACTTTCAAGGCAAGAACGTGGATCTCTCGGACACTCGGTGTCCGAAGGCCGAGATCCACCTTGACGATTGATAGATAATTAGCCACGTATTGAATGCCGGGCCGGGGTGCTGTCGTCACAGCCACAGATCTCGGATTGAAGCAACCTACAGTAGAGGGCTAGCTCGTACTGCGATTGGTTATCCATGGGTTTCGTGGCAAGAATCTACTCATCGTTGACTGCAAAGCCCAAACACCAATTATCGGCGATCAAGCTGTCCTTCTTCACAACATATAATTGAGGCAATCCTCCTCGTGATCGGTGGACGCGTTGCTAACGTTGCAGAAATTTTCAAGGTAATGGTATTGCCTCCCACCTTCACATGCAACCTCAAGTCCTGTGACTAAGCTTTAGAAGACGATTGTACTCCTTTAAGCGTTACAATGGCACCTATCCATAAACCCCTCGACGGTTCGACCAATTTCGGAAGCATGCTTTCGACTAATCCTCCTGTCGGGCCTGTTGTTCTTCTCAATGTCATTTCTATCCCCCAAGGAGCGGACAGGAATTCATTTCTAAAAATATGGCACCGTACTGCTGAGGCTTTGGAGAAGGCACCCGGTTATATTTCGACTCAGCTTCATCACGCCATTGGCGACGGCAACTTTATCATCCACTATGCTGTCTGGGAGAGTAACGAGGATCTCAACAACGGTCTGAGCTTGCCGGAATTCAAACGGGTCTGCGAAGACCAGAAGGTACTGAATTTCGTGCGGCCGTGTTGCAGAAAGTTTCCATTGACGGCATTTGCGTTGGTGTATAGCCAATTTCGGTCATGATAAATTGGTTTAAGCATCGAGCATCAGTCTGGCTTGGCTAGTGGTCGGGCTCTATTCGCACAGTAGCCACAAAATCAAGGATTTTGGTGTATGAAGTCAGACTAAATTTATCTGGATGAGCAGAATGTATTCCATTAAGGTCATCATGACAATCGCGTCTTCGGAGATGAATGACAATGTAGCGATACAAGTGAGCTTATAATTTAATTTTTGGGGACAGATAGCGATTTGTTTAGAAACCACAAGTTCGCGATAATATTTACTGACTGAGTTGATCCCATACCATGTTCTTTCTCAGTGTGATGGTAAAACCCGAGTAACTGAAGGTGATCAGAAGCTGAGCCCTGCGGATGTTGTATTTCGGGAAGCACAAAAAATTCTGGTTTGGTGCCAAGAAGCGTCAAGCGTCAATACCGCTGACGTAGGGCTGCAAGCTGACTAAGACGTTCCACAAACTCTCCTGATTTCCTCTCGAAGACGGTTGTCCACGGTCATTGCTATCTGGGCGGGTCGCCTTTATCGATGACTATCTAGTGATGCTCTAGGGCTATTTATAGGATACAGCCCTGCTATGTATATACTCTAGTAAGGCCACGAATACGGCGGTCAAAGAGGACTACTCCACTGGTGTATAGCGAGTGTTTATTAGCGAAGAAATCACACTAGATAGCGACGTAATTGCTAGAGTAATAGGCCTAGATAGATAAGTCATTTCCCTAGCCCTTGATTAATAGCACTTTGCGGAATTATAGGTTAGATAATGTAGATTTTAAGTCGAAAGACTCGCTATCCAGTGCCGAGGTTTTCAACTCGGGGTCCGGGGCTACGAAGCTTTATGAGGTTCTTCTTTAGGCGGAATGTGTGCTCGAAAACGGCTATAATAGCAATACGTTGAGGACGGGGAAGCTGTGGAGGACTAGCAAAATAAGAGACGGGATCCTACCGTCGTCAGTATCCGCCTCTGTTGTTAGATCTATACGTCGGTGCGTAGGCTATCCGTCGCCCGTAATAAGGGAAGAGGATATAGTGGACCTGAATGAGTCCCGTTAGGTATCAGAGAGGGAATTCAATATATACTCCGGTGGGTAGATCAAGGAGCCTCGCGCGGTCTGTCCCCTAGGAGTAGGAGTAGGGGCCTCTGAACTATATCGCACTATTGCAAGAGGAACTCTTAAAGAAATTGTCGCGGAGAGAGCCCAGGTCTCCCTCTAAACGGCGATGGTCTTTCGAGGGAGGAGATAGCCGGGCGATATTTATAATTTGTCCGCGATGTCCACCACGGAATATCGCGGACCGACATAAGGGGCTTTCCCACAATTGTCCCGAATAGAGCCTATTATCTTCAATCACTCAACCTTTGCATCCAAGGTTGGTTCCGCTTAAGCCTACCCTCTATCTCATTCGCTTATTTGATTTACTAGCCGATACTCTCTCACCTTGCTCTGACAGAAATCTATCTGAATGAGATCGAAGCATTCTCCGGTATTCCCCCGTGGCTCGCCTCCCGAAATACCCGTAGAACTCTACCGTATTCTGTTCCGGGGAGCGGCCGGACTTAACGGAAGTGAGCGGACCATATTAATAAACTTCTCGTCAATCTTCGCGCTCTGTCCTCTTCACTAATTAAGGAAACAGCACTGATAACCCGTTCTTTTTTTTTATTCACTTGAGGAACTTGAAAGGAGATATACGTCCAGATGGCTACTCAAACAGCTGCCTGGTTGGACAACGCACAGCCCAATGCCACTCTTCACATCCGGCATGATGTACCGATCCTTGAGCCTGGTATTGGAGAAGTTCTGATAAAACTCACTGTGATCGGAGTTTGCCACTCTGATGTTCACAGCATCTACGGGGAAACGCCCATGGAGACTAACGTCGCTGGTCACGAAGGCATTGGGAAAGTAATCGAACTTGGTGAAAACGTGGACTTGTCCATTATGGGAAAGGTTGTAGGTGTAAAATGGCTTTGTTCCGCTTGTGGCAAGTGTGAAATCTGCCGGGTGAAGTATCAATATTGCCCTCATCAAAAGAACTCGGGAAGAGTAAGTCCTCAAACATGGGGCAACGTTGCTTCGGTGATTCAAAAAGACTAAGACTCCTCGCAGAATGTTCCAGGGACCTTTCAACGTTTATGGTTCCTCCTATTCACCTGCATACTGTTCAGGGCTAATTAACGTATTTTAGAGTACGTGGTCGCACCCATGGAGTATGTCACGATTATCCCTTACGAGTTAAAGCCGGAAGTTGTTGCACCTTTGCTTTGTGGTAAGTCATCTTTTGCATAGTATCCATTGAATTTGGACTAAAATGCCCACTTGCTAGCTGGTCTTACTATGTATCCTGCTATGGAAAGGCTGGCGAAGTTAGGCACCGCAGGTGATACGGTGGTAATTCTAGGAGCCGGCGGTGGTCTCGGACACTTGTAAGCTCCCGTCCCGACTCAGTGGCTCATTTGATTGTGCCGACGCACGAGATACAAACAGAAACTCACCTATTTCTGAATTTCAATTAGGGGAGCTCAGATCGCAACTGCAAAAGGTTATTGAGTCATCGCCATCGATAGCGAAGAGAGGGAACAGATTTGTAAATCATGCGGGGCCGCTGAGTTCATCAAGCGGGGACAAAATGTGTGGTTTCCTCCGTCTATCAGGCTTATCTCACTAATCCGAGTTATCATAGGCTGTGCCTGCAGTAAGAGCAGCGACCAGCAAACTCGGAGCCCACGGGGTTATTGTGACTGCCGGTGCTGAGCAGGCGTATCATCAGGCACTTCAGCTTCTGCGGCCATTGGGCGCTCTTATTTGTGTGGGAATCCCTAGAAGGGATTTCCATTTCCCAGTATCACCATTTGAAACGATCGTGAAGGTACGCTTATCATTAAGTATAACATACAACACCGGGCTTACTGATGATGCAAAGGTTTTAGCATCCTCGGCTCGAGTGTTGGAAGTGACGAGGATCTGCGTAATCTGCTTGACATGGCAGTGCGAGGTAAGTGACTTTCTATTTCCATCCCAGTGTCTAAGGACCCTCATGAAATATTTACTCCCTAGGCCTCGTACTGCCTGATGTTGAGATTTTTGACTTTGAGGAAATCAACCAAGTTATAGTAAAGCTATCACGATTTGAGATTCAGGGAAGAGTTGTTTTGAATATACCTCAAGAGAATGACGGAAATTGATTTGCCTGGAACGGCTTGATGACCCAAACCGCCCAGCTCCTTGACATATTGGTCCACGGTATAAAGGGAGTCGCTTGATATGTCACAGAAAATACGTTGAGAACCTCAAAGAATACTTCCGAATGGCTGCTAATAAAGGCGCAATTGTTCAATGTTTCTCACACATATACGTACGCCTTACAGTAATAAATAACCCCCAATTCGCTTCGGCACAACCTGGAATTAGTCTGTTGTAAACCAGCTCGGCCGTGATTGAATGAATACCTGACGCGCACTTAAATGCCTTGGTGTGGGCGATTGGAAACATCGTGTACCTTGAGCAGCGTTCTGGTTCCAGTGCGTATATTCAGAAGTCAAAGCGCAAGGGGAATAGTACATGCGAGCATCCCAGGATACCTTTGTGGCCTACCTTTTAGGGTCAATCCGGATCCAGATCACATTCAGTCCAACTATGACAAAAACAAAGTTGCGTTTGGCTCCTGCAGTATAGGAAGCCTTTTTAACGTCAAATTGTTCACCGGTAATTAGCCTTTAGTGTAGCAATGCTGAATCAAGAAGCAGCATCGACGAACTGTTTGTTGGAAGGCGCTGATAGTGAAATCCTCATCCTCGGCGAGCGAAGGCTACCGCTACGGCAAATTCTTACCAACCCTGTTGGAGAGTTTCTTAGTTCAGCCAATTAATCGCCCGAGTTTCAAAAAAAAGCATCTAGATATAAGATTATTGTCGAGTTTGTCTACATTAGTCTCGTATGAGGAACTGACAGAAGGATTTTGTGCAGTTAAGCATCCTTCCCGATTATGACACAATAGGTTCAATCGGCGTGCCAAGTCGAATGCCAAGAGCATGTTCGCCTTCATTTCCTTGTCCTGCAAAAGCTCCCCTCAGCGATGCGTTTCCAATACATTTATGACTAATACCTGGCAGAGTATGGGAAACACAAATTAAATAGACCAAACACGACACGTCTGATTGAACACGTTAATAAATGCACGAAAGCACAGCCTTGGTAAATCCCGATACTGTACCACAACTGGAAAGGACAACCAATGGTAAGTTTTTCTGCCTTCCCAACCGTCTTGAAGTATTGATCATCTAATAGCTTAGGTCTCCTTTACCGGAGATAGGCCCTTTAGTTTCTTAGAACAGGAATATACGCGCGATCTTACTCATGCATAAATCCAATGTACTAGACCACTTCTCACCATCAATTCGCCGATGGTCTGTACGGCCAACTCTCATCAGTTTTGGTAGCAACTGAAGGACTTGACTAGGTTCCCCTAGCTTCTACATGTTGATCATGGTAACATATCGGATGGTACCCCTCGAAGTTCCGACTATGATGGACTAATTCATGGAGCTCGTAGGACATACTATTAGGTAAATATAAGAGTGACTATATTCTTATATCGGGCCCGCACGTGCTTTCTCTCCCGTACTTCTCTGACGTGTTTCCCAGTCACACCTTTGCCTCCGACTCCATCTATGCTTTATCCTGACTCCTACCTAGTTTGCTTTTTTTTCTTCCGCGGCTGTCCTTTCCTTCATACCGACCATGCCATCTGACTCGGACGTGGCCTCCTTTGACTGGCTGCTCCGCGCCCATCTCCACTGCACGCTGCCGTCACCAGGGTGCTCGCCAGCTGTTTCGAGCCCGCTGTTGCGTGAGACTTAAAATCCTTGACTTGAATCCTATGGTCATATGTACGAAGATTCAACATAACAGAGCTTCCATCCACTCGACTCTGGCCTTTGTCGCCTATAATGTCCCAAATTACCCCCCGCTTGTAATACGGTCGCAGCTTCATGAGAGCTTTTAAATCCTCACTAGTCTTTGTTATTCGCTTCATATGATCAAGCTGGCCAGAAGAGATTATACTAATCAACTTGGAAGCCTTCCGCGAACGATTTACGCATGCGTATCGTATCTCTCGCAGTGTAATCTAAACATTCAATTCTCTACTGAAGCTCGTAAGCAAGGTGGGAGAATTCGGTTGCAGCTTCGAATTAGGCGACGAGGGGGCGATTGTTGCATGCGAGCAATCTTATCCTCTAGCCTCTCTTCTAGCTTCTTCACACGCTCAGCAGACCTTGGTGTACAGTACTAGGATCTGATAAAAGTTGGGTCGTATCTACGGATAACGGAGGGCCTGGGGTCTTACTATCCACCAAGAAATCAAGGATAATACTAGGATTAATTGGCCAAAGGCCAGTTAATCGAAATCCAAGCTTGACCGTAGAAGGTTTAAAGGTCTTCTGCCGAATCTGCGCGATTGAACCAAGGAATTCATCCTTAGTAATCTTTTCATAGCCACTCACTGTAGTTTTCTATACCAACTCACTATGCCAGTGCATATATACACTAAAAACGCCAATGTCTTGTGGGTGAAGGTTACGGCTAGAGTGAAGGCGGTAGGAAGAAGAGGATAACTCGAGAAAAATTTGCGTTGCCCGAGCGTCGTATGTATTCCTCCTTGAACTAATTCCCTATTTTCCTGCTTCTCCGCTGAAATTCCCCAAGACAAACTGCCAGACAGCCCACCAGAAATAATACATATCATTGAGAATAGCTTTCTATTAGGAAACATTCCAAAGTTGGCTCTGGGCAGGAGCTACAGATTGTGCGTGTATGCTCTTCGTTCTTTGGGCTTTTGTTGAGGTTTGAATGTAAATGAAATTAAAGGACTTATGACCCAGATCCATGAAGTGACAGTGTAATTTTGCAAATATTTTCACCCTTTTGGTCGGTTCTATATCAGCAGGCGTGTGTCTGAGTTAGGAACAACGTGTGGACACGTTTCAAATTGCCCAACAAAATCTCCGGAATGGCCTGCTTGACATGACACCGAAGCCTATCCATCAAGACTTCCCCGGAACACACAATAAGATGAGATAATGAGCGAGTGAATGGTATCATAACCGACAAGTGGCTGATTGTGAAGAAGTCGATCACATGAAGCGAGGACCTCGGAACTGAGGATACGAGTGACAAGCAGTTGACAAAGCGGGAGGTGCCAGCAATGAATGAACCCATTCGGACGTCCTGCCCACTCTGGGAGGCAAGCGGGTGCTTCTCTGGCCCGGCTTAGGAATGTATTTTGTTCGACCAAGTAAAATGTCGCTCAACCTGATGCAGCATGCTGCAGCCAAAGTGAGCTAACCTCGTTGCCATGGTCAACATCGCCTCTAATCTCTCTTTGCGCTCTTTCTGAAAGTTCCAAGGCGTGCTGTGATCCAATACTCCGCCTGCCAATAGCCGGGTATGAACTGAAAGGCGAGACCACGAAAAACCTTGCCTAGCACAAAAGGCGCGTAAAGCATAATGTTCTCCGCTCGCGCACTGGACACACCGATGCAGGGAAGACCCTGCAATGAAGCGGATGTACAGACCTGTACGAATCCCTCGGCCAAGTCCTCATATGAGCAGGCCATATGAGCAAATTCGGCGCTCACAACACAGCCTGTCGACTTCGCTTCAACGAGAGCATTTGGCTGGATCAAGGTCACAGAGAGAAGTTCTGGCACAGCTAGAAGCATCTCTTGAGCCTTTATCAAGTCATTGTAGGGCTTGTCGAATGCCGTTCGAATCATCCAATGTAAAAGGGCAGGTCTGGCTGCAGCGAATCGCGGGTTCACAGTTGCGGAGGACAACATGATGAGGCGGGGCTTAATTGAAGGTTTATTCTTGCTTCGGATAGCTGAGACAACATTTATCGTCGCTCGAGCAAAATCCTCAAGAACGGTAACCCCTGGAATATTCTCGTTCTCTCCCAGTGTGCATATAATTGTACCAGCTGTAGCGAGACAATCTTGAATTACCCGCTCATCTGTGATACTCCCTTCGAAGACGTTCACTCGAGGGTCATTCAACAGACAAGGAAACATCCTTTCTAGCTTAGCCTTTGAGCGAACATAAACATTAATCCCGATGGAAGACGAAGAGTTCTTCAATAGCTTCGCTAAAACCATTCGACCTGTTTTTCCCGTACCACCCAGCAACGCAAGTCGACCCGGATCAGAGCTATGAGTCGGCTCTGACATTTGATTGTTGCGATGTCTTTGATAAGCAGATGTAAAATATGAGGAATTCGAAGAGCGATGGATATGCTAATGTTTCAGAGTCCTAGCCATAGCCAGCTTTCCTAAGATGGGCAGAGAAAGCCATTTATATTTATGCGTCCCGGCAATGCCGGTACTGGGAAATTTGTGGCAAATTATGTGGAACAAGAGAGAACCAAATACGAAGAGCAAAGAAACTATTGGTAACATACATGGCTTAACATGACGACTGCAATACATAAGAGGGCTTCATTGAGGATCGACGCGACCCTCAAATTGCTTGATTGAAAGACCTTTGTCAGATCAGAATGATCATAGATCTGAAATCACGGCAAAAACGTAGTAGATACAGAAATGAGTTCATATTTTATCTACCTTAAGTTGCTACACTTACTATTCTGGTATTACTGATATTACTGATATTAACAATACTGTGGGAGTCGGATAACAAACTATCAGGACAATCCTCTGGGATCCTAGACCACCGACTCTCCGACCCAAATCCCTTGCAACGAGTGGACCACATCGCCTCGGGGTTTACCGGATTTTGTCATTGAGTGCATACTGTGTTGGGAACCGAACCTCCATTGCTGATCGCCCGAAAGGCCGACACCGATATTAGGGAGCTCGGAAAGGAGGAGCCAAATATGCTAATGACTTCAATGAACGATTTATCAAGGCCGAGAGGCCGGATGGCTTGTAAATGTAATTCACATTCAATGGGGTCAAATCGGGAAACAGTGGCTAAAAGCTCCGAAGTGTCTTGTCAGCCAAAATAATTCGGTGCTGAGGCCTTCGTCTTGGAAAAAATATATCAGCGTGCTATAGAATACATATAATCGAAATACCGACTAAAATCTATTAGGTACTCTCTTCCTGAAGAGGACCACCCCCGCATTTCTGTTCGCGGGACTGACCACCATGTCCTACAGACTAAGTCCCTCAAACTAGTCCCGCGTGCGTTCCTAATCGGGACAAGTCTGTCCAATGAACGTCGTCTCGGAACAACAACGAGACTTCATGAGCCTATTAAAGGGCAGGATGGTAATTGTGCCGTAATTGGTTCTGGGAGCCCTACCGTTACAGGGAGATGTCAACTAATTATCCTAGCAGTATCGGTATACCGCCATGCGTGATCCTAGTATTGGCGATAGGAACAGAACGTTAGAAAGGTCCGTAAATATATTATAGAGGCCAGTGGTATGTAAATTAATGGTCAAATTGAATGGTCATGGCATCTCAGCACGGCATGTACGGAAGCCACACAAACCTAGTCCAGGGAATTAGACGGGAATCTACCGACAAAAACAAGTGTGCCAAAATGACAGGTTGACCTTATCACTTGGTATTGGGGTAGTGTGGTCACCCGTTGCATTAGACTTCATGTCTCAGAAAGTTGAAGGACCGCAATGCAACGGCGCGGTAAATATAAAACTTCAAGCCAGATTTGAATACAGGCCACTTGCCTCAACCTCCCGTACCCACAACCCCCAAGGTCGCATGACTGACCACTTGGTCATTTCAGTTGTATCATATAACTCTGAATCTTGAAGATAGGAAACGTCCTTATCTTGACACTTAGATCCTCCTGCTGTGCCACTGATCGTCATGGCTGTTGTTTGAATGGTTGCATTCTCCGCAGTATAGATAGCGCGGAAAACTGTTTCTTCGATACTTCCTCCTACCACTGTGAAGCCGTGTCCGCGCATCAGGATAACTGAGTCTCTGAAATTCTGACCAGGACGGGAGAAGGCGTCCGCGAAGTGTGCTCCTAAAGATTTGTTCCGGATCAAAAGGTCGCGTGTATCATCCTTGGTGTAGAATTGGGAAACATCGAACTTTTGAACAGACGGGCCTATGGATTGTGAGAGATTTGTCAGGTCTCACCACAATTTTGATGGTAAAGTGTCAACTTTGCCTTACCTAAAAAGCCGCTCATGTGAACGCAAGGTCTCATTTCGACGTCTGAAGATGTAATTAATATCTACTGATCCCAATCATAGAGCCTAAACTCGGGAAATTATCACCCAACGCAGACTGAGATACTCGGAAATTATCCTGCATATGGAAAGGGGCCGATGAACGAACCGGTTATGGTATATGGGAGCACGGAAGGAGCGTGGCTGTGGACCACACTTTGGATCTCTGGATACTTCCGGTAAATTTCACTGTGAATGAACCGTTCAACGTAACCCTTCGGGCTCGTGGGACAAACTGGTGAAGCGTCCTCGACAAAGTATTCCACAATATCATCAGCCGATGAAACGAGTGCAGGGGCCAGGTCTCGTGGCATAAAGAACGTGTTTTGGCGGTCGGGATTTCGGACAGAAAGATGGCCGTAAGCATCAAGGACACTGATTTGAAGTTAGCTACACAAAGGTTTCATGTCGCCGTCGCAAAGTGGAAAGGATCATATACTGATGATGGTGGAGGATATGACACCCAGATATGAAGGTCTGCTTCATGACCCTCGCAGCCGATGAGTCGTCAAGTAGGGCCATTGTCAGAGGTCTCTCGAGACAAGGTTGAAAGCGGTCACAAAGAAACCAAAAACGGCCAATTCCTGCAACGGACAACACTCTGAGGTTCTTCTACTTTCTCGATACTCAGTAATGTAGCCTTACGGACCAACCCACGACGCAACATGAATTTCCCTTTTTCGCGGGACCTCAACCGTTTTCGTGTTGGCTCCACCCTGGCGGAACCACAGAACTTTGTGACGGGTCGGCTCTTGTGTATGATACGTGACCGTCTACCAAAGACCGAGATACGCAAAACCCGACTCTACGCCCGCAGAGCCCGAAGTATGTTCACAAGACTCTACTCACTATTCCCCACAAACTATACAGATGAAGTACCATCGAGCTGTGTAGGCCTACCGAATAATCATGTTGACTAAATGAACTACCGGACATTAACGTATGCAAACATTCGTCATAAATGCCAGTCCGGCCGCCACGGATCATTTGACATCTATATCAACTCGCCAGGGTCCCAAAACATCTTCACAGCTGGCTCAATATATTTGTGTCCCCTTTTTTATCTTACAAAGCTCATAATATTGGCCGAAATGAACGAAGGGCCTCTCCCCGTGCGACTTCCTATACCAGCGCGTCCTCCGGCACTCAACGCCACTGTCACTCTTGAGGGTCACGGTGACGAACGAGCCGTAACTCTGCGACGGCTTTTAGAGAAGGGCCATATCTCGGTCGCACCTCTCCGAGAGCCGAAATTGATTCTTCACAGTCATCTCCCCCACGTACGTGATGGAACTGAAGCTCCTGAGGTTTCTAAATTACGGCTGATGTTGCTCACACTGCATTCTAGCTCCTTGGATCAGCTTATTTTCTTGGTGCGAGCAGCAAGATGCTGGAAGAACTTTACGAGCATGAGGTCACGACCCTTGTGGAGATCGACGATAGTTTTGTCCGAGGTGATGCAATCACACGGGAAAATTGGAGGAATTTTTTGGCCCAAAAGAGGTATGGCCGCAACTCTGTGTACTTGGTAACAGTTGGACTATTTCAGACTGAAGATACGTGTTTGTTTAGCTATACCGTCGCTTATGTAGATTTTTTCGACGAGGAAATTGCCCGACTGAACGGGGACTGGAAGGAGGTGGTGAAGTCGTATCTTTTCGCAGGATCACAACCCCTCGTCAATGGATGTGCCGGTGGTCGTAAGTTTAATACGATTTGTCCCAACGTTCAGGATTTTATTGCTGACATATGACTAACTTTCACTTATAGTGGGCCATCCTTTCATCCACTTAGCTTACTCATGGGAGCTTCAGTCCCGCACTGTGGCTTCGGAAGCTCTATCCTTAGGATGCACTGAGTACTTCGGGATGCATCATCTCCTTGATCAATTTCCTCCTGATAACTCAACATATAAGACCTCAAGCCTTGCTGACATCATCCATCGAGTTTACAAAGATGAGCGTTTTGACAACCTGTTTGAGGAGCAGGGCATTACCAATATCGAGGACCTCCTTCAAAAAAGGTACGAGGCCGTTCTGGAACACTGGAACGCTTGGCTTGTGTCGGATGCTCTTGTACAACTGGAACACTGCTGCGACGTTTCAGTGCTATTAGCAATCGGAACAGGCAATCACGAGGCCAAGTACGACTTCTATTTGGTTCATACGATGACTGTCGCGCATGCTCTGCGGGTTGTATGGGATGTGTTCCCCGAGGAGCAACGCATCTGTATCCTAAGGCAATACGCACTGTTCATTATCTTGGTGTACATTTGCCAAAAGAAGCCTGCTTTTGAAGCAGACATCATGAGTACTATTTTGTCCGTGGAGCTTGGTGAGCATGACTGGGATTCTGTGCGAGTCAAAGCGTTAGGGCATCGATGGCTTAAAGACTCACACTTCTTCAAAGTGGTGCGAGCGCCCATGGCATTTGAAGAAACTTATGGAAGCAAGAACGACTTTTACCTCAAAGCATCCACCAAGTTCATCGCTGAGTTCAACGGGTGGGAAGGATTTGGCGCTGGTGTTGAAGGTTTTCTTCCTAATCGTGACGGCTACAGGCCCACTTAAAGCTTTCCCGGCCATTGTTCTAGGGGTCGCGTTTCGATGGGTATTACCAGCTCATCCCAGACAGAATACTTTTGAATTGAATCATACTGAGCTTTTCCACATCAGAGAAGTGTGGTCTCGTGCCCACCCTTTGATTATCGTTCCTAAACATCAGCGCCAGTCAAATGAGGCTTATACGGCAATCGATGCACTCCGCCAGAAATAGAATATTAGATCTTCAGCCCGGGTCATGTACGAGGGCACCTATCGGATGGTGGAAGACAACTAAACACAGTTGAAAGGGAGATTCTGTTCTTCATGTTGCTTTCAACCCTTAGTCTGAAGCCTTCAAGCGATCAATGTTTTGATATTTGATCAACATCCATGATCTCTTCAATTCATTGTCAAGGATTATTTCAGTTGCCTTTACAGGTAAGCGTAAGCGAATCAGGACCGGCTCATCAAACCAGCACCCCCATTACTACGAATTGAGACACCTCTATTTGGTCACATGAGGTTAGACAAAGCCTCCTTTCACTTACGCTGTCCCCCAACCCGTCACGGTCATTCTGGTCCTCCTTTTTACACTATTATAGGCAATGTCAACTTTCACTTTGGCGCAATATTCTACTACATATCTGTCATTACTCCGAAGCTCTCCAGCGGAAAAGATCCAATTGAGGCCGATTGGGGCGAGCGGCTCCTTCTGGATTGACTGAGAACAAGAACCGTCTGAAACATATGAACGTCTCTCCAAATAGAGCAGAACCTGTTAATTTGTGATCTCCTCTGGGGTTTTAGATTAACGAGGACTTTCCACACTTGATGAAGCCTACTGAGTGGATAATTTTGGATCCGTGCACTTGTGAGGAGTATATGGTACCTCCTTCACCATACACATAGCCAGATGGGAGACGACGATACATCGAAGGTGTATGCCGCTGAGCTTCGCGGCATTGAGATGGCGCTCCACTCAACCCTGAACAGCATAGAAGAGTGGGCCGAATTGGCGAAGAATGGTCTTGTTATCTTCGCAGACAGCCAGGCGGCATTGAAAGCGCTCCGCAAACCAGGGATGCCGTCGGGACAGATTTATCAGGAAGGGTGTCTCGACCTGATAAGGCGACATGCAGCCAACAGTATCCGAACTGAGCTTAGGTGGATACCAGCTCACTGGGGGGTGGCTGGCAATGAACTTGTCGACCGACATGCAAAGGAGGCGGCCCTGGAGCCGCAAGGACCACAGAACCCAGATAACCGGTATCAGATAACCGTTATGTCCGTCTCGCAGCTGCGGCTAAACGTCGTATTCGACGCGAGGCGAAAGCCGAGTGGGAAAAGTCATGGATCATAGAGAAAACGAGCCGACCAACGAAACGCTTGATCGAACTGCCAACTAAGAACACACTGGAGTACTAGTCCGACCTACGGAAGGCCACGGCATCAATTCTAATGCAGCTTCGCACTAGACGAATTGGTCTTGCCGCCTACTTGCATGGTATCAACCGGCGCGAGGCTACAAGATGTAGCTGCGATCTACGGAACCAGACGGTCAGCCACATCTTGCTTGAATGCCCGCTGCTCCAAGACGAGCGCAACTGGGTGAGAAATGCTTTGTCAGAGCGTGGAGTCGCTTTTCGTCTCGATGAGATCCTAGAGCGGACAGAGGCCCGCGCTATTGTGGCGGAATTCATGATACGAGCAAGTCTCTTGGAACAGTTCCAAGCAGTCGACCCGATAGCTCTCGGGGTCGAAGAAGGGGACGGAAAATAATGACCCCTAAGGACAGTGTGACGGAAGGGGAAGGATGGTGCCCGTTAGGAGCACAGTGCCAGTTCCACTGTACTCCCTTGATGCAAGCGAGCACAAGAGCGGTAGCTGACAGCCAACAGGGCTGTGCAGATAGAAGAGCGTGGGGAAGGAATTGTGAAGTGGAGTTGGCCCTGGGTGACGGAGGGACGAGGGCGGCGTTCGTTTGAGTTTCCTTTGTTGACTGTGCTTACGTAACCGGGTTAACATTCTCGAACGACCACTCAAGGGGGTCTCGCCCAAAGAGTCCCACGAAACGGTCGTTCAGTGTGCTGGCAACCACTTTGAAGCTGTCGGCAGGCCTGACAGCGCTCCCGCATAGCCGCATATATTAGAGCAAGCTACATCGGGCAAATGAATTCATCATCATCATCATCTGGTACCTCCGTGGGACTTATATTTATTAATACAGTTAGATTCTAAATGATTTCATTTCCTGCTATCCTGAACAAGATTCAATTCCAATGCAAGATCCAACTCACGACGGCGCTCAATACTGCTGAAAAAGGACTTTGGAGGTATTTAATCGCCACTTCGATTTCTTAAAGTTAGTTGAATGGACTTTGTACCAAAGCTGTAGTAGACTGACCTCTAGGTGGAGCAGATGTTGCTTACGGCAACTTTCTGCACAATGTGCTGATAGACGACAGTCCCCTCAGGGTACTCCCCTAAGGTTTTCTGAAAGATCGCTTGGTGGTAGGCATTGCGTAATGCCTCGACTGACTCCCACGTGGCGATGTTCAGAATCAGATTGCTGCCTTCAATGCCCCTATGTAGTTGGGCATTGAGGAAACCAGGTTGGGACTTCATGATGTGGCCATCCTTCTCCCAAACTGCAAGAACAGCATCATGATGGCCGTTGGGAACAATCACCGTGTCCATCAAGACAATAGGTCCCGCGGTTTTTTCAAGCTGAGAGAGGAAGGAGTTCTCGGGGTCGATATTGCCAAAAGTAGCCATCTTAAGATTCAAAATCAGGAAGCAGCGAAGCCGCTTTTCGGTTTCGTTTTTGATTTGTTGATAGTTGCTATCGCTGTGCTGGGAATTATGAAATTTATAGGGCCTTGTTTGGCGCCGCTCCCCCCCCCTCCTCTCCCTCCCTCCCCGGTGGGGGCCCAAGTTTAGGGGGCGGAATCACCAGCGCGGTCTATAGGCCGCTATTGACCGAGGATTACGTAGTAGTCAACGAATGAAGATTCTCAGGTCAATGTGTCGCGAGTTTTCCCTGTAGAGGCTGATACATTGCGGTAATAGGTAAGAATGGTATGTACATGAGTGGGACGGTGGGACGGTGGGACTGTCCCCACCTCCCTCCAGGCATGCGTTTAGAAGTCGTTTACGAGTGATTAACTCCGATTTCCTTGGGCAAAATTAAAACAAGATGCAGCTGTAATACCGCATCTTTGTGGTTCTCCGGTATATGAGTGATTCCAATAGGGTTTTCCGAATTTTTATATGTGAGAATACAATCGGCTAGCTAACCTGGACGCCCAAAGGAGCACCGTGAAGCCAAACTTTTTTGGGGAATTTGGTTGAGATCCGAGGAACAACTACCATTCGGCACACTTTCATCCCGGGGCCGTCTCACGGAGTTTGCGGCTTCTGGAGCTTGTCGGCCAAGCGTAATGTTAGTTTGGTTGCCACCAGGTTCTATCATGGAAACGAACAAGACATCTCCTGTTGGATTAGGTACACAAAGGACCCGACTCAAATACAGCGAAGCAAATAATTACGTCCATTAATACTTCCATTAATGCAAGTGTACATAAGGAAAGACTTATATCGCTATAGTGTGAAGACTTTCAGACACTTCTCTGTTTTCCTTCGATAGTACTCGCCAGCCTTCCGGTTCTCCCCTTTACCAACTTTCTCTCATTTGGCCCAATAAAAATGGCTGAAACCCTACAATTTTTCGCCGATCTAGACGAGGAGAATCCGTTTCTTAAACAGATCCAACAGGACCGTGGCCCTGTTACACTGATTAACACATTTGTGGTACCTCAGGGGCGGATGGATGAGTTCCTCAGGGTGTGGAAGCTGGATGCAGCAATTATGAAGGCTCAGCCTGGCTTCCTCTCGGCCCAATTGTACAGCGGCGTTGAAAGCAACGTTATCATCAATGTTGCTAATTGGGAGACCGCGGCGAACCTTGCCCAAGCAATCTTGTCGCCTGATTTTCTCGAAAATCTCAAGTGTTACCCGGAAGGCCTCAAGATTTATCCGCACCTTCTGCAAAAGATGGCGATACCGAATCTCTGCACAGCGTAATGAAGTTTGTTACAGGTACGTTATTCGTGATTTCAGTTCGTATAGGATAAGACTGACTTTACTTTTAGCTGCAGGAAAGTAATTGGATATCAAAAGGCGACCCAAATAACTAAATAGCACTCCCAAGCAACCCCGAAGGTTTCGATCTTTGCCACAACTGTCCATGTGGGCTATGTTTCCTATAAAAATCCAATGATAAACTCGAACGGAAAGTTTGTTCTGATCAAAAGTTCGCAAAAATAGCAAAACCTTAGCGAAGTGAAAAACCTCCTAGTCATTGCGATATTGAAACGAGTTTCGAGGGCCACCATCTCTAAATTTGGAGACAGTAACGTAACGACCTTAAGGTTTTATTGTCAGGACGGTTCTTGACATTGAAACACCAATACGCCTACAGGAGAAGCAGAGGGCTCCTGGCTATGCTAAACTCATGCAGAAAATCCAAAGAGGGCTACAAGCCAATGCCAGACGGTACTGGACGTCATTCCCTCAGCATTACTTCTCCACCCTGTGGGCGAACCCATCCGCATGGTCAAACTCCGAAGAATGCAAGGCCGCCGTCAAAGAAACCTGTCGCCTACGTCGCACACATACAACGGCGAAAGATCCCTAGATTGGATGCGGTACACCGGTGCACGTAATAAAAGATACATCTTGTCAACGAAACATTATCCAGAGCACACCAGCGCCGGGCCCAACAGCAAAAGCAATTACTTGCACGACGGATAAGCTGCGCTGTGGAAACCAAGCGTCTCCCGAAAAGCCATCCAATCAAGCTAGCATGGGGAAAGGGAAAACCAGTGGTATCCTTGCTGATGCTGGACGTATTAGGAACCTACGACAATGTAGTCCATCAAAAACTCCTCCAAAACCAGAGAATAAGAAGACTAGGCCAACTGGTGCCTTGGGTGAAGACCTATCTGTTGAACCAAAGCACAATACCCGAGGGCATGTCAGGCCCTTTCCTGACACCAACGGGGAACCCCCAAGGATCACCAATTTCGCCATCCTCTACCGGATTTACAACGTGGATCTTATCAAAATCTGCCGAAATGGGGTTATCAGCAACTGCTGCGCGCTTCATGGCCAAAAGGTGACAGCGAGCGTGAGACCATCAATAAACTCACATCGGCGTGCCAGAAAGCGGACCAATAGACCGAAACGCATGTCTCCGTATTTGTTTCAAAGAAGTATACGCTTGTACAATTTGTGAACATCCAAGATGTCGGCCGCAATACACGCCGCTATGTCTACAAGGGAATACACTACAGTGGCCGCGACCGAACGGCGGAATGTTGTTCGGGCTCTTGATTAGATCCTGCACTTGACTTTGACGAATGGGCCATTGAGAAAGCAGACATATCGCTCCAAGCCTTATGCGGTCCGGCAGGCTCAACCTGGAGAGCCCCCTGTCAGCCATACGTAGGATATACCAAGTAGTGAGCCCTCCCCTCCCCTCCCTCCCCCCTGGGGGGGAGGGCCTTTGGCGAGGAACTGGGAGAGTCGGAAGGCATTCTTCCAAGCACCATGGCAGGCGCCACCAGAGGTGGCCATCGAGGACAGAGATACAGAAGTGAAAGCCATGACCACGTTCTATCCAAAGACCCACAAGAAAAACCATTCATTCTCTACACCGACGGTAGCGGGATCGAAGGAAAATCGGAGCAGCAGGCGTCGATCTCCAGAGTCACCATACCCATAGCCAAATGGGAGATGATGACACGTCCACGGTGTACGCTGCTGAGTTTCACGGCATCGAGATGGCACTCAATTCAACCCTGCAAAGCACGGCCCCGGGGATGACACGGGCGAGAAACCGACTTTTCATATTCGCGGATAGCCAAGAATTGAAAGCGCTCCGCCAACCACGGATCCCGTCGGGGCAGGTCTATCTAGGAGGGTGCCTTGCTCTGATAAGGGGTCATGAAGCCAACGGCATCCGAACAGAGCTCAGGTGGATACCTGCTCATCAGGCGATAGCTGGCAATGAACTTGTCGACTGACACCTCAAGGACCCCAGAAAACGGATTCATCATCACCATCGTCATACTGCATCGAATACTGCTCGTGCTACAAGCGACCAACTCTGGGACGCATGATTGCCTCGGGTTGGCGGGCCCTAAACAGCCAGTTTTCAACCATCTCGCAAGATAACCCGAGTGGGGATTCACTGAAATTGACTAAACTCGCAATGCTCGAAGGTCTAATTGCATCAATTATCGTTCACCGCGTATTCTCTACCGGCCTTCAAGATGTGCGAGAGAAATGTGATGGTTGGCTGATCCATTCCTTGAAAGATATGCACCTCGAAATAACAGAGCCGTTCTGCCTCAGGATTCCTTGGTATTCCGCGTTTGTGGCCCTTTCTGTCGACTTTGGTCGTCTCGAACTCGCAGCTGAGCGGGAAGGTCAAGCGCAATCCTTTACTTTACACATCGTGAGTATATCATGAAGTGGGCTTCTTCTCGGGACGGCCAGCGCTCTGCTCTCCGCAGGTAATTGATTCTACGCACTCTTCAGGGCATCAAAATAGGGGTCGATCCTGCCATGCAGTCTGTTATCAAGCGGCCATGGTATGGTACGCGCTCCTCAAGCTCGGAGTGGAAAATTCCCCCGACAGACTTCCCGGAATTTGTCACTCTAAATGTCCATTATCATAATCTGTTATTCGAGTCAAATGGTTTCACGAATTTAAGGGCCTCGAATCGGAGTCGTACACCTTAGCTGGGGTTGTTGACTTGGTTCGTCGTATTTATTGGTCATTGGGGAATTTCCAAGGGCTTTGCTTACCAACTCATTTGGATAATGCACGAGAGTGTGGACAAGGTCGTTTATAATATTCCTTAATAAGAACTGATAATATTCGTCTAGTAGACCCCTCTGCATTATTGACCTGAGGATTGGAAGATGAACCGTCCTTAGGTGCCCGGAACAAAGTGCTGATCTCAGGTGAACGATTCCAAACGGCGAGTTTACCGCTGATCTTTCACGGTAGCATACATTTCAAATTCCTTCCTTCTCAGGACATAACTAAGAGAATATTTTTCCACAGTGGCAATCTACCCGCTATCCTGGCATTTGATTACACCTACCGTCCGTGGATCCTGATAAGGTCTGCATACAAACCTTGTAAGGATAGGATACAATGAACAATTACTTCTTTGTTGCCCGAATAGTACCCGCAGACAAACATTCTGTGTATGTGAAGAGGAGGGGGAACTTGCGACGTTCAGCCCATACTTTTACTGTGGTGGAGAAGGCTGACTGTCTTCACATCATGCGAATTATTGTGCATTAATCAATCTGCCTACAGTAATCGGAACCGGACTAAGGAACTTATGTGCTTGGCTCCAGTCTTCTAAACCTCACAAACTGATTACCGATTTGTTCCAAAAGTTGGACCAAACGCAATATATCTTTGCTGGCACTGGAGTAGTGGCGGCACGGACCACTGATCGCTTGCCCATCAATGTGTTGAAGAAACCCCACCCCCCCCCCCCCCCCCACCCCAACCCGCAGCACGGCG
>JAXQJV010000160.1:0-30484 GCA_037042255.1 Penicillium sp. PG106-07D | reverse complement strand
CGACAGACTTTATTCGTGACCCGGATGACCCGACTTTCCACCCTATCCGCGACGTTCTGGAACGCAGTATCACCACACAGCTTCGCAAAATTGGATTCAGTGCCTTGGTGTATGGTGCCCTGGTTATTGTCTGCCTGGGTGGCGTTGTGTGGGGCCTTTTCTATGCATTCGATGACATTCTTCCTATTCATTGGTCTGCGGATGCCCCAATGCTCGAGTTCCCTGTGGATCTGCTGTTCTACAATTTTGTCATGCCTTTGGCCATCCAATCTGTCAAACCTTCAGAGGGATTACACGAGCTTTACGACTGGTGGTTCCACAAGTGTGCTCACTTCCTACGCTTGAGCAACTTTTTCTTCCCTGAGAGACACCCTGAAGAAGAAGGGCGGCATGTCCGGCGATCCTGGTGGGGTTTGCTTACAGGAAGCAAGGGTGACTGGGAACACCCGGTCATCGGAGACGAAGCACAGGCTACCGCAGAAGAAGAAAACCGTGACGTGTATTTCCTACGGGATGGCCGGTATGTCCGCGCGCCTGCCTCCGACCAAGTCCGTATCCCCAAGGGCACGCACGTCTTCTTGGACGTTACCGAGGACAATGAACGTGTTGATGGTGAGCCTGACCTGGACGATGGGCTTCATGGTCGTGCCAACTCTGCGTTCACCAAAGTCTACATCCCACCGCACTTCCGGACTCGCATTGCTGCCTTCATCCTCTTCATCTGGCTGTTTGCCGCCACCACCGGTGTAGGCATCACCATTGTACCGCTGGTCATTGGACGCAAGATCACTTCGGTGTGCTTCTCCAGCCCAGTCCCAGCCAACGATATCTACGCCTTTTCGAGTGGCCTGTCTGTGGTCGGCGCTCTAGCCTACACCGCGTACTATTGCCGAGCTGCCGTTCACTTCCTGCGTGAGAATTGGGAGACGTATCTGCAGTCCCCGCAAGAACTGGGCATAGTTATTGCCAACCTCATGCTTGATGCCGCCCGGCTTGCATACATTGCGGTTGCCTTGGTGGTTGTGCTCCCCTCGCTCTTTGCGCTCCTGACGGAGCTGTACATTCTCATTCCGGCGCATACCTTTATCGGCGACGGACAGGATCATGTGGTACATATCGTCCAGGACTGGACATTGGGTGTGCTGTACGTGCAAATGGCGATCAAACTGACCCTGTGGCACCCTCACTCCTGGCCCGCGGCCGTGCTCAACGGCATCTTCCGGGAAGGCTGGTGTAAGCCCAACGTTCAACTGGCAACCCGCGCTCTGATCCTGCCACTGGCGCTCTTCACCGCTGCGGCCGTTGCCGTCCCACTGTCATTGGGCGCGATGCTACGATGGACGCTTTTCTACACGCGTGTTGAGGCGCAGCCAGAGATCTATCGCTATGCCTACCCAGCAACCTTGTTGGTTGTCCTTGCCGCGTGGTCTGTCCACATGGCCCTGCGACGGGTGGCGATTTGGCGCATCAATATCCGCGACGATGTATATCTCATTGGGGAGCGGTTGCATAACTTTAGCGAGAAACGGGCGCGGGACGTCGGTGTTTCTCGGCGGGTGATTACGGGCTAAGGAGGGAATTAGGGAGGATAATGCGAAGTTGGGTGGTATATGAAGCTTCCGAGTTCGAGGCCTCGGGCCGTTTTACACTTGAGACTCGCGAAACGCTTAGTTGCAGGGGACGGGAGGCTGCCCATCCCCCTTTCTCTTGTACATTTAGAGTGCATGCAATAATGCATCATGTATCGAAAAGTCTTGCATGGAGTCTATTGGTCTTCTCACATTTCCACTTGCCGAGCGAGGTTATGCTTTTTTGAGGATGCCAATACACTTCGAATACCATTCAATACTCGTCGAAACACTAGCAAACATGCGCTCTATTGCTGGTCAACTAAACGCTGCTGCCTGAGCAGGGTATTGGTATTACCCGTAATCTACCCCAATCCACCAAATTTAGATGCCTGCCACGTGACCCACATTGGAGGGTTCCTGTGACTCTCATTGGTTAGGCAACAGGATTCCCCTTGGGATCCTCCCGCAAGTGAGAGTGATGGTCTATCGGCCCTCCATCGCCAGTCGACCAGGCACCCATTGAACGTGGGCTTTTCCCTGGCATCTTTTGCGCATGGCCTCCTCGCCTCTCAACCTCTTCACGAACTGCCAAAATGGACTTGTGAATCCCTCGCGACAACAACGACGCCCACGTTAATGTCACCAAGCTGAGCATCTCCCCCTCCCGGTCCTTATCGAATCGCTATCGCCAACATGTCCGTCATGCGCCATGGAGGAAGCGGGTTCCTCCAGCGCCGCCTCACAAAGCTTTATACCGATACCAAGACCTCATGCGAAAGTGTGACGACTGCGTCCAAGGCTCTAGATGATCCGGAGCTGGTAGCGCTGCACCAAAGCTTCCAGAAGCAACGGGATCGTCTGCTGTCGTGGGGTCTAGATTGGAGCGATGCGAGCGCCGCCCAGCCGAACGATATCGATGAGTCTTTGACGGCGGCCGGCTTCAGCGATGTTGTGGAGAGTGTCATGTCCACGATCCAAGATTTGCTGAATGATGCTGAGCGGGTGCAGCATATCGATGTGCCGATGCCCTCCAAAGAGCGCAAGGTTGATCTGCCCTCGAAGGATGCTCTCGGCAGCCTGCCTCTCAAGACACAGTGGACGGATGATGATATCAGTCGCTCAAAGACAATCCTGAGCGACTTGACGGCATGTATCGATACCCTCTATGACCTGTCTACCTCTCGACGGACGATGGCATCCAGCATGTCCTCTAGCAAGCAAATGGGCGGCCGCCGATCGAAAACCCATCCTCTACCCTCGCGCGGTGCATCGTATGCCTCTTTCTCCGACTCCAAGGAGAAGGTCCTCCAAAGTCCCAAACAAATGTACGACCCCTTCAGCTATGCCCCATCGACCCCGAAAAACGATTTTAGCCACCATCTCGTCATCGAGCGATCTGCCTTGCAGCTGTATGGAGCGACCCACGATAACAGCCCTCCGCCATATGAGCCAATTGCCGCTTCATCAAACTCCCGTGTCGTGGGTCGTCTCAAGTCATCGGCCTGCCCGTTACTCCTTAGCACTGTCAGGGATTCGCATGTCTCCGTGTTGGTCGAGTTCATGCCCATGATCGTGGAGTCTCAGGCGAGTGCAAAGAGCTCGCGCTTGCAGAAGCTCCAGAACTCACTGGACCAGTTGCTCCAGAATTCCAGAATCGGCCACTTAGGCCTTCTGAGGTTCCTGGGGTACTGTGTCGATGACCCTAATGCCCGCTACGCCTTCCTATATCAAATGCCCGTCGATTATTTCCCTTTCCTCCAAAACCCCAGCGACCTTTTGAAAGAACTCAAACCCATACCTCTGGTTGCACTACTTCCTTCAGCCGAAGACTACCGTGAGAAGCGGATGCCCAATTTGGAAACGCGTTTCCGTCTAGCTTACGACCTCATGATGTCTGTCTTGCACCTGAGAAGCCAGAATGCCGTGCATGGCAACATCAACAGCAGCAATATCATTTTCTTCCCTGGTCGGACCGATACTGGTCACGAAGAGAGTGGCCTGGCTCCGGATTTGCGCCGTCCTTACCTGACTTCGCCTGCGCGCTTTTCTGGCGACGGTCCCACTCCAGAGCCATTATCCACAGCGATGTATCGACATCCCGACGACAAGAGGGCCGTTGAAGATGACGCTGCTTGGGCTTATGATCTCTACTCGCTCGGCCTCGTTCTGTTGGAGATCGGTCTGTGGGCTCCTATTGGCCGGCTTTGGAAGATGAAGTATGATCGCTCCTGGTTTAAGCACCGCGTCGAGGATCTCTACGTGAAGAAGCTTGGGCCAAAGTGTGGTACTGCATATCTTCAAGTTGTTCAGCTCTGCCTCGACGCTCCCAACTTTCACCTCTCGACTCAACCCTTGACCGATCTCAACCTCCGAGTGCCCCAGATTTACCACTACCCTGTTCTCGACTTGTCCGACCCTGACGGCACCTTTGCTTTCTCAATGAACTTCCTCTATACTATCTGCAAGTTGCTCTGGTCATGTACCCGAATCGATATCTTCTCAGCGCCACCGGCAGAAGAGCTGGACGATTCACTGCCTCTGGCACTTGTTCCAACTCCTGAACCTACGCCTGCTGAGGAGAAGGCCAACCCATACACGCTCTCCCACGAGCCGATCAATCTAGACAAGGACCTGCCGACCACCCCGAACGATCAGTGGGGCATGCCCGAAGAGAAAAGCCTCGATAAACCAGCCAAGAAACGAACAGTCAAGCGTCTCCCCCACCTCGATATACCTGATGAACATCTCCAAGAATGGAACTTCCAGATGATGCCTCGCCTCAGCAGACTGCTACAGAAAATCCTAAAGGAATCTGACGAGTCCTGCAGTGCTACACTCATGATGACTGGCGAGTCTCCTGAGACTGCCAAGACCACAATCTGCGTGACCTGCGGTAGTGTCAAGAAAGCCCGAGCGGCTTTGAAGAAACACTTCCCTCTGGACCGTGATGACTGGGACCTCATTGTCATCCGCGGTGATATTGAGCGATCGAAAGTCCCTCGCAACAAGCGCCGCCGGCCTGCCAAGTCTCGCCCAAACGGATCGAACGAGACCCCTTTTCGTCAGCGTGAACTCAACCCGTGCTATCAACAACGGCCCCTCTGCGGTGCCTCGATTGGAGCCTTTCAGAACGAAGAACACTTGCCCCCCGTCTCTTACGGTGGTGCCGTGCTCGTTGATGGCCAACCCTATGGTCTAACAGTTCACCACATGCTGGAAGCGCTAAGTGACGATGAGGGCCCTGGGGACGATGACCCGGAGAACCCCTTGCGTTCTGCAGGAAATTGGCCTCGAGACACCTCTCAAGACGCTTCCAGCATAACGAACCAAGAAATTTCCTACTCTTGGCGCGATGACGATCCTTCGGAGGTAACTCCGGACTTTGAAATATCGGACGAGGAAGATGACGATGCATCAATCTCCCACGGTGCCGATGGCGCGCTGGATGAATATTGGTTGTCCGAGGATGAATCTTCGGATGACGAGTCCATCGAGGGAGCCGATAATGATGATGATGACGAAGATGCTGCCTCGGTCGGCGATACTGCCGGTATTGAACCGGGAGAAGAACCTAGGTTGCTCGTCACACAGCCCGCCATCGACGATGTTCACGAGGACTTCTTCCCGTCTCCCGAAGACCGTGACGATGAACATCTCGCCTCCCACTCCCTTGGCTACGTCCACGCATCTTCGGGTGTGCGACGCTGGACACGCAAGGGAATCAAGCATGAGATTGATTGGGCTCTCATCAAAGTCGATGAAAACCGCATGGACCCTCGCAATATCGTCCTCGACACTGCGACTTCACATCCGGGTGGACCAGGTTATGGCCGGGGCCAACCGCAATCGATTTTTCTGAACCAAGTCGCCCGTATGGAGGAACTAGGTGGCTTGCTGGTGCATTGCTGCGGTCGTACAAGCGGGCTGCAAACCGGGCAGATATCCAAAGCGATGACGATAGTCAAGCTGCATGGCCGACACTCGTTCTCAACGAGTTTCTGTGTCAATGGGAATTTCGGAGGTAAGAGGCGCAATTCTGTCGATTCATGTTGATGTCTATACGACCCTTAATTAGATACCCTGGTCTGTTTTTGTTATCCTCCTGTCTCCCCATCTTCCTGTTAAGCCAGCCGGTAAAAGCATAACCATGGCATCCTAAGACATCATCCATCAAGACAGTATTGAGTAGACTTGAAAGCTACAAGGACAAAAAGCTAACATTCCACCCCCTCCGCAGCCCCCGGTGATTCCGGCGCATGGGTTTTCGATAGATCTACCGGCCGTGTCTGCGGCCACGTCCTCGCCTGGTCCGCCCGCTCCAACACAACATACATCTCGCCGATGGAAGTCACCTTTGAAGACATCGCCCGCACCCTCAACGCCACGTTGGTCTCTCTTCCCGGCGATCCATCCCGCGGTATGGGCTACCCCGGCGTGCCCTCTCCCCCTCATCCCGGCGGATATCGCTACCAGACCCAGCAGCTCACGGGCGATTTCACCCGGTTAGCTGTTGGAGCTGTCCATCCCGGCCCGTCCGGTCTCCCTTCACATCCCCTCGTCCACCCACATCCTCATCACCCTGGCGCCTTCATGCGTCCTCCCCCTCCGCCTCCCCACCCGCCCCCTCCGGGATCCCAAGAACCACATGTCTTTCGGGCTGTGAGTCCCATTCCGCCGTCGCTGTTGGCCGGGCCGAGGAATATTGAGAGGTCACTTGCCTGATATACATAATCGGTTGCACTTTGGAGGGCATTGGTACTTGTGTTGTTTGTTTTTGGTTATGGGACTTGGCATTGTGTGGTTCGGTCGATTTGACCGACTATGATGGATTTGCTCCTTGATAGAAGATGTGACATGATAAAGTTATGACTGGGTTTTTGGGAATACCCGTGATGAAGTTGGATTCTCGGACTTGATTTGAATGAATAGATTAGTTGTCATTATTGCCATTAATAATGAGGTACAGTTCCCACGCGGTCGTAAGTATGATAGAGTCATAGTTGTCCAAGGCGTAACTGGGCCTGTAAGCTTTCCTCAAGAGAGTAAATAACGATGAATATAGCTTATCTAGATTGGTGTAATTCCTTCCAAGCATGTCTATGGCTATTCCAACGACGCCTCATTGACTCCACTAGCCGCCTGCTTTGGTGCTTGTCAGCTTTTGGGGGCCAAAAATAAGGAGAATGTCAGCCGCAACTTTGGCTTATGGGCGCTTCTTCAGTTCCTTGAAGCAGAGTAATGCAGGAGCCTTGATCCCAATCTCGCCGAAAAATACCCTCAATCAGGTACATTTATCCGTACTAGAAAGAATATCAGCCACTGGTTGATTACCATTCCCCCCCCTTCCTTGATACTCTCCTCAATGCCAAGCCCGTTGGCCGCTCGATCAGCTTGATCATCATCCACAATGCACCGAAGGGTAGGCAAGCCAAAATCCAGAAAGGGCTGTGTGACTTGCAAGTATGTCCTATCAACCCTTTAACAAACTCTCTCTGTCTGACCACTGCCCCGTGAACCTCCAGAATCCGCCACGTCAAATGTGACGAAGAAAAGCCAGAATGCAATCAGTGCACTCGTTCGGGGCGCAAATGCGATGGCTACAGCAATTCCTCGCAGAGACAACTCCAGGAAAAACTCAAGCAAGACACCCCCCTTCAAGCATGGCACGTCAACGCAGATCGGCGTTTAGTGCTGGTGCCCGGATCTCGCGAAGAACGCCAGTACGTGCACATCTTCTGCACGCAGGCGACCCATGCCCTATCGGGCTTCTTCCCGTCTGACTTCTGGACTCGATTTCTGCCGCAGCTCAGTCATCGATATCCTACAGTCCGCCATGCTGTTTCTGCAGTTGGTGCTGCGTATGGGAAGGAATTGCTTCCTGCTGAGTCGGATGCAGCGGAAGTGGAGCAGTTTACCTTGCAGCAGTATAACAAGGCTATTCAGAGTTTCCTGAAGCAGCTGAGTGTACCGCAGACGGCGGGGATTGATTTGACCTTGGTTACCTGCCTGTTATTTATCTGTCTCGAAACTCTGCGATCGAAGAACTCGCGAGCATTGGATCATATTCAAAGTGGTGTGCAAATTCTGGCGGCCCGATTACGGGAGGACAAAATCGCTGTGAAGAATGATTTCGATCCAGAGCTTCTACAGACTTTCAGCCGACTCAATATCCAGACTTGTCTGTTTGGACGGGGCATTACACCTCTGGATATTCATCCGGAAAAATCCACTATCACGGACTCGAGGGAGAAGCTAGCGTTCGACAACATCTCGCAAGCGCGAGAAACCCTGTCCAACCTCCAATGCCGGGCGTTAGTCTTTATCCGGGCATGCGGGAGTAAGAGCGGAATCACGTACGCGGATGTCTACGAGCAGCAAAGGAAGGAACAGCAAACTTTGGAGATGGAGTTTTACACATGGCATGCAGCGTTTGATCGACTACGGAAACGATCAAGCAAAACCACCGGCATCGCAGATCCACGGGCCCCCTTGGCGCTACTCATCGAATACCATACCTCTTTGGTCTGGCTGCTGACGTGCATCTCGCAAGAAGAGTCGCACTTTGACAACTTCATTCCGCACTTTGAAGAGATTGTCTGTCTGGCAGAAAATATCCTCAAACTCAGCCCGGGGACAGAATCCCAGCCCGTCGCTGAACAGTTCTCCCTGGATCCGGGGGTTCTGGCCCATATTTACTGGACGGCGCATAAGTGCCGGGATCCGCTGATACGACGAAGAGCCATACAGGCTCTGGCACGGTGTCCGGCTAGGCAGGGAATGTGGCGGCGCTCGTTGATTGTGCAAGTGGCGTTTAAGATTGTGGAGATGGAAGAGAACGCCCTATGTTCGCTGCCTGTGGGGGAGAGGAGGGTTGCAGAGCAGGATCGTGTGTACGAGGTTCTCATCCTTCCTGATGATGAAATTCAGCGGAATCCAACTCCGGTTGAATTCTTGTTCAAGCCTTCTGGGGTGAATGGTGAGTTTGAAAGTCGCCGGGTAGATGTGGCCTGGTGAAAGCTTCAAAGAGATCAATACGATCCTCAGGGACAGATCTTGAGCTTCATATTCTCTTACAAAGGAAATAATCAGCGAATGAAAGGAGGCAAGGCTTGTGTGAAGTCGCTGGTCACACATAATTCCTAACCAAAAAAGCCGCAACCACTTGTATACTGTGGTTCCATAATTTGAAACCCCGAGATGTCCACCAGCTAATCTGATCAGTGATAAGTCGAGCTATTAGCCAACCAGCTACGCCCGAGTCATCAAGAAAATGGCTTGCAACACGCTTAGCTTTTACAAAAAGAGAAAGTTAAAGCACACCATGTGCCTGTTCTCTAGGCACAGAATTTCTGCAAATACCTCGACAAGACCATACAAGCACAATCTCTATATTTGTCCAGTAGGCAACGACAATACCAAGTATCCATGTTGACATCCTCGAATCTGTTTTGAAGCTCCTCCGCCCCCATGCAGTTTTTACGAGCGGCCCAATCACAGAATGCTTCAACTTCCCACGAGCCCGCGAGTGAGATCCCCACATATAATCCTTATTGGGGCTTAGCCTTACATATGAGGGCTGACATGCTTATCCAAAAAATCGCAGCCTGATTTTTACGCGCCCACCAATCAGAGGTAGTTGTTTCTACAAAACTATCGCCAGGAGTTTGGACTTGACGATCCAGATCAGGGCTATTCACAGCCTATACTACCTTCTAGTCCCCTATTGCATTGCTAAATCTGGACATTTGTGCTTGGCTTGCTTTGCTCAGCCTTGATCTGATCTTACTCTCGTGTATCAGGTCTGACATTGGCGCGTTCGTTGTGTCCGTTCGACGATTGGGAGTGGATGGACCGTATCCCTTGTCCCTTGGCCTTCACCAAGATGCATAGCCATAATCTGAGGATGATGGGAGCCGCCCTTGAAGGAACAGGTATATATGCTATCAATGTTTCCCTGCGAAGGGGTCGTCAATTCGTCATTTCATCAATTCATCAATCCTCTCAATCTAGAGTGCGCCATTGCTCGGGCTTTCCACTCAATCTCCTGACAATTCTCGAACCTCTTCTCTCCTATTCTAATACAACTTCTACCTTCACCTCCCCAAAAATGCCCAGTCAAAACGACCGTGATCTTTACATCGGCTGCAAGGCCTACAATGGCATGGAGACGAGTTATGGCTATGTTCCCACGAAAGCCGCTGGTGTTGCGTTTTGCGTGCTCTTTGGCCTCTCCATGCTCGCTCACATTGTCCAATTTTGGTGGAAAAGGACGTGGTGGTGCAGTGTGTTTGCAGTAGGATGTTTTGGTATGCTTTTTTCCCGTCGTGTACCGCTAGGAGCTGGGACTAATTGGTCACACCTAGTTGAACTACTCGGATGGGCTGGTCGTACCTGGAGCGCAGATTGTCCCTACAATTCCAACGCCTTTATGATACAAATCTCAACCCTTATCATCGGTAAGCGAATAATATAATTCTACTTAGTTGAGTCCATGTCGCCTGACTCTTCTCTCAACACAGCACCAGTCTTTTTCACCGCGGGAATATACGTGCTCCTCGGTCGCTACATCCAAATCTTCGGCAAGGAGACCTCTTTCCTCACCCCAAAGCTCTACCTTTGGGTCTTTTGCACCTGCGACGTCATCTCGCTAGTCATCCAGGCCGCGGGTGGTGGAATCGCCAGCTCCGAGTCCAATGATCCTCACGGAAATCCTGACCCAGGCACTCACACCATGGTCGCCGGTATTGTCTTCCAGCTGGTCTCAATCTCGGTCTTTGTCTACTGCACTTTCGACTTCTTTTCGCGCGTCAAGCGTCTCGGGCAGCTGAGGTCATTCACTCGCGGCCCCCTGGCGACACTCACGGGCGCGATGGTGCTTTCCGTGCTTTGCATCTATATTCGGAGTATCTACCGTACTGTAGAATTGGCCCAAGGCTGGACAGGGTATTTGATTACCCACGAGTCTTATTTCATTGCCCTTGATGGTATTATGATGATTATTGCCGTGGGCGTGTTTAATATGTGCCATCCGGGTTGGTTGTTGCCTTCGAAGTCTGAGATTTCTCTGCCCCAATACCGCAAGACTTCTACCAACTCGGATGTCGAAATGATGGGTCCACGAGTCTGAGGTTTTTTGGTTATGCCATGACTGTCATTTATGAAAGAGAAAGCTACTCGTCTTTACTTTCGGTTGACTACTGAGGGTCTTTGAGATTGCATGCGTCCAAGAGGAGGGTATCTGCGACCTGCAACTGATTGTGTGGCATTTTTCTGAGTTTTAGATTGCTTTGATTTTACTTCGCTTTAGAATTCGACTAAGGACATGTACTCTACAATCATTTCGTGTTCTGAACACCATTCCCATCTCGTAGACTCTCTTGATCCATCAGGAAAGCTCTTTATTAGGACTATGGTAGACCTGGTTTCATAGTGTAGATCCCGAAACCTTTGAGGTGCCGAGTGCCGACCATCACAGAGTCATCTGAGTTTGAAGTGGCGATGAAAATCCCTGTTGAAGGCTGTTAATCAAGAAAGCTCAAGGTAAGCTTTATGGTTTCCTGCGGGGTCCCCAACTTATTGTCCTCGGTGCCAAAGACTTAGTTTCTTCAATTTTGGTTATGACATCAACGGCCCAACCTTACGATATGTTTGCATTTCCACAGAGAATTGAACCGGTTCTTGTATAAAAAAGCTCATTCAGTTGTTGAGGTCAAGGCTCTTCTTTCTCTTGTAACGTTTGACACTCCAAGCTAGTGGTCACAGCTTTGCAATATCAAATCTCATCCCGCCAATTTTTTAAATTAGTGAAATTGCTTTTTGAACACACAATGTCTAATCCAGAGAGCTCGGCAGCACCTGTCGATGGTGCTCCTGAGACTGAGACCTGGGATTCTGCGGCTGAAAAGAGGGAGAATGGCGCCAACGGCACTACTCCTGGTCGCACGCGCCGGCCACGACAGACAGTGTCCCAAGTAGCAGCTCCTATGTTCACCGAGTTAGGAAACCCGGGACCCCTAGGGTTGCTTTCATTTGCTATTACAACATTTGTTGTTGGTTTACTCCAGTGTGGTGCCGGGTACGAGCGATCCATAATCCCCAAGCAAGTCGAACTTCTTGCTAATCTCTCTATCCAGACTTCCTAACTCAAACCCAGAAGGCAACGTGGGTCCAAACCAAGCCTCCTTCGGAATTGTGGTCTTCATGGGCGGAACTGCCCAAATCCTCGCAGGTCTGATGGAATTCCGTGTCGGCAACACCTTCGGTACGACAGTCCACTGTGCTTACGGCGCGTTCTGGCTGAGTTTCGGAATGTTCATGCTGCCGGAACTCGGCATTGAAGCCGCGTACAAGGGTGATAAGAGAGCTTACACTTTCGCCCTGGGTATCTACTTGATCATGTGGTGTTTCTTGACAGTGTTGTTTTTCATTGCGGCGCTTCGAACTAATCTCGCGATCTTGAGTGTGTTTTTCTTTCTGATCCTTGCTTATCTGTTCCTCAGTATCGCCAACTTTATTGCCACGGAACATGCTACTGTTAGTATTCGTTTGAATAAGGTCGGTGGGGCCTTCGCTGTTGTTTGTGCGTTCTGTGCTTTTTATGCTGGTGCGTCTGGTCTGATGTTACCTGAAACTACATGGGTTCGGTTCCCGTTGGGAGAATTTGAGAGGGTCTAGGCGCGATGGGATAGATTTCTCTTGATATCGTCTTTCTGATTTGTTCACGGCTGTTCTGATGGAGGATAGTTATTGATGCCTTATGTTTCTAGTGTCTGCTGACTTTATATCTCATGGTTGTGGAGCTTGTACTTCCCAGACTGGCAATTGTATCTTCTGAACGTGATTGGATGACTGCCCCTACTTCTTCGGGTAAGCTCATTGTGTCTAGATAGGAAGGTCTAAGTAACTTGTTGTCATACCGGGATTTGTGTCAATGCTTCTAGATGACTGAATTAAAAACTAGATTCTCTTTCGCTGCCAGTGGCGAGAATGTATTAAATTCAGCGATCACATCTTCGATTGCTAGATTTTATCGCCACACTCATCCAAAGAAGCTATCCAGAAATGATTGAAAGTCATCGTATTAATTGTGTAGAGGCTCTTCCTTGTACATTATGAGATTACCCCCTTATTCGGAGCTTTCCTTGACCTCCAGCGTATCTGTAATTCTGTGGTATCGATGAAATTGACGAAAGTTGCAGGCGCGATTCATGGCTGTCGTGATGCATTGTGGATGGTTGGCAGAAGTCTAGAATAGTAGCCATGTCAGTAAGACTCAGCTATGTCGTCTTCAAGACGAAGAAGAAGCCTGGCACACCTACCACTTTCTGATCCTCTTGGGTATACCTTGGCCGGCATATGAGCCTTGTGGGAAATTGTACTCATCGTCGAGGTCTTCCTTCGCAGCCATGAGCGGACCCCATTTTGCATGGACGTTGTGCAGATGCTTCTTCAATCGTGAAATGACTGTGTTATGGTGTGGCTTGTGGGTGAAGCCAAGCTCCGTAGCAGAGGAGGACGCCGGTTTGCTCATCGTCATGGTTTCCGAGGACTGATGATATGTGTGTTGGATTATTATGTGAAGGAATGAGAGATACTAGACTTATAGATCCAAATCCCAAGCTGGTTTTTCTTAGTTTATAAGTAGGAAAGAAAATTTTTCCTCCTTATCTTTCAAGGTACATGAGTCAAATAAAAAAGGCCTGCGGCGAACTCTCGGAGGTCGCCGAGTCTTTGCCGAGCTGTGCCGATGTATCGCCGATTTCTGCTATCTCTGCATATGCTGCCCAACGCCCTGCAAATCGACGAAGACCCGAACTGTTACCGTCATGGGTGATTTTTGATACTAGAAGTTCCGAAAAACCGGTAACCGCCCCCGGAAGTTCCGTTGTAGGTATGGCGAGTCATTGAGGATCGGCATTTAGCGGGTCGGTGGGTTCGGCTTTCTCTGTGATATACCGGTGGAGGCGTTTACTTTTTCAAATGGAGAACATTACCTTGCCCACGAATGTTTCAAGGACCCGCCCATTCGTGATCTCGTAACTGTAGCAAACACAGTATTCACTCAATCGAGAAATCGCCGAACCAACAAATTGAATCGAGTATTGTGAGACTCCACGTTTTCCGGATTCAAATCCATCAAGTAAGTGGACGCAACTTGGCTCCACGCATGATATGCAAGCTGGTCGGGATACATTCCACCCCTATTTTCCACAAGAGTGCCTTGAAAGTCCTCGGCCTCGCTTGGCGTAAGCGGCTCATGCATGTATCGAATATGCTTCCGTGTCCATGTAGGCCAGTAAAAGACTGAAGGGGAGACCGTACTAATCTCGTCGTTGTGCAAAGATGACAGTTCCTTAGGTAGAAGGACGGAGTGGTAGTTCCACTCCCTAGTAGTAAAGCTGCCATAGCTCTCGCGCCAACGCTGAACGAAGGAGGAGCCTGGTCGCCCCATGATGATTGCGTTGCACAGCCCATGTCGGTCTCCGCCTTCATACCCGAGGATTAGGTCTTTCTGGCAGCCTAGCAGACTATCAAAGGACCGAAGAACGATAACGTCCATGTCGAGGTAGATTCCACCTTCCTTGGCAATGATATCTAGTCGAAGCAAGTCTGCGATATGCGGGATCTTCCAATTGTCCTGGACTTGTGGTGCATACTCTGTTTCTATGTTGCGTTGCACAAGAGTCACATTGTCGCACAGTTTTTTAAACCACTCGTTTTGCTCGTTCAGATCGGTGTAATGGAGCTTGATCCGGTCGGGCTGTAGAGAAATCAAGGCTGATCGAATCGTCAGGTAGTTGAGAAAGTCCAGCTCGGCATTTTTCAACCAGATGACGTGGACCACGTTAGGGATCGGAGTCCTCGTTGGAAATCGGCTGTGTAAACATTCTTTCTCAACGTCGGTTGTCTCAAAATCGAATGTTTCGACTCGTTCCTCTCCCGTGGAATCAAACGTTCGCCCAAGATCGCCGAAAAGCGGGAAAAAGAGGTAGAGGGCATTGAAAAGGAGAAGTATCAGGATCACTGCATACGCAACGAGACGTCTTCGAGGCATCGCAGGACACAAAGCCAACTCCAATGTCCACCTAGACCACAATGTTGTGGTGCCTCCTTCCAGGTTATATCGGTGCCATGGCTCACGCCGATCTCCCGCAGATCACTTCGAGCTTAAGCAACAAGAGTCGCGCAAATCACCACGTGCCAAAATTAAATCAAGGAATCAATTGAGCAGCCTAAAGAATACGGCTCACGAGTGAGCCTGCTGTTGAAGGGGCCAGGCATAATGACACAAAATTCCCTTGGGGGCAAAGACTGGCTACAAATGGTTTCTTGTGTTGTAGTGCGTTCCATTTGGCGGGAACAAGCTGATCAGCAATTGGCCTGATCGGTGAGACAGAGTGTCTAAAAGTGAGATTTGTGGCTTTCTTTTTTGGAAAAGCATTCAACCAGACGCCTGGTTAATGTGTGTCCAAACCGTAACCTTCCCAGCGATTGCAAATAAAACTACGAGTATCTTCTGGCTAGCTTGACAGAGTGGAAACCATAAGGCAGGACTATGATATTCGTGGTTGTAGCTTCATTCTATCGGAAAAATCTTTTCTTCCAAGGGCTTAGTAAATAGCATTGCCGTAAAGAGTCGAGATGGACCCCGTACATCCCGTCATTTTTGGTGATGCGATACACCGGTTAACGTATCTAGTACCCTTTGAGAGAAAAATTCGAACACGCGGCAAGGGAAATTGACAAAGAAATCGAATCATTGAGCGTAAACACAACTCTCTGCAAATCACAACAGCCCTATAGGGCTGACTTCCGGGGACGGCTTCTCATCGAGTTATCCCCGTGAGAAACATTCCTGAGGGCCGAATGAACCTGCCGAATTATCACCAACCGAGGTACCTGTAGCTCTTAGAGTGTGACACGGGCACCATCCCTGAATAAAGTTATGAGTGTTAATTCCTTGACTCGACCAAAATCTCGAGTGTTCATGCTATTGGACAAGCTGGCTATATCAGTCCTTCACCCCGCCGTCCCGCCCAACACTCGTAGTAGAAGCCTGGTAGATACCACTATACCCCTCCACAACCTCTCCGAGCTCTTCAAAAACAATTTGCGCCAGTTTAGCATCTCTATACAAAACAACTCCGCAAGGATTTTTCACCTCCATCAAAGCACCCATCGCGCCTTGATATCCCGCATCAACCACGCCGGCACTTATCCCAACACCCGACCGCCACAGTGAAGATCTTGGGAAGACGCTCGCCATGCAGTTCAGTGGGACTTTCACCGTTTCGTTGAAATCGACTAGGTACGCGCCGGGCGGGAGAGTAATTGCTTGGGCTGGGCCTTGGCTGAAGGGCAGGACGGATGTTTTAGCAGCTTGGCGGTTTGTATTGTCGAAGTCAATGGTTGCCGGGGAGGCCCATTTAGAGATTTGGTGGAGAGTCAGGTCGATGCCACAGGGTTGTTGTTGCTGGGCGATATCGCGGAGGTTTTGGACTAGTTGGCGGGTGATTATTTCGCGGCCGCTGAGAATCATTTTGAGGGGCAAGCTGGCTGAGGAACAGTTTGGGTGGTGATTGGAATGTTGATAAAGGTGGATTGGATTACCTCATGGCACGGACAAAGGAGAAAGCAAAAGATGTCGGGCACGATGTATGAAGAGTTGCTAAGCATCGCGTGACGTGATTTTCTTTTCGACTTGCTCTATTCGTACCCCTGGCTAGCACTCCACGCATAGTTTGGAAGGTACCACCCAAGAGTCGACCCTAGAGTTGATATTGAACAAGTTTTGAGTCTCGACTGTATATGGAAGAGACAGCTTGTCCATGAAGTATATTCCTCTGGACCCGCTTGCAGTCAACACTGAGTTCCACCGATGATGACTTACTATCCCCTAAACAGTGTTGTACAGCGCCCAGAGGCCCACTGTCGTCCCAGGCGCAATTCTCTCTTTTCGCCCCCAAAGTACTCATAATTCGGATGTTGAAAATGTCTGGCAGCTCGCTCTCCTTCCGTTCTCGTGCTCGTCTCCTTGCCGCTTTAAATCACTGCGGAGAATTGAGCATGCCCCTGATCAACCTGATCAATCCCAGCTGGTCGGCGATCTGATCCACTCACTGAGTCTGATTCTGATCCTGATCACTGACCTTGGCGAGTCATACCGAGTCATACCGAGTCACGCTAGAGCCCGTCGACCGCCCAATTTTGAACTCCGGAGTCGACTCCGAACTCTCGGACTCGGCCCTCGCCAGTCCGACAGTCTATGCACCCAGCACACCCGTTTCTTCATCCCCTCCGCATAAAAGTCGATTCACAATGACCGATCGAATCCGACGCAACGGCCAGCTCTCCGCATGTGAACCATGTCGCAAGTCCAAACTTCGATGCGACCACGGTCGACCAGTATGTGGGCGATGTGCGCGCCGCCGTCTATCAGCGCAGCAATGCCTCTACCACCCAGCCCCACTGGCAAAACAGTCCACGCCTCAATCCGAGCGAGAAACGGTCCATCGACAGGAGGTTCCTGGGTATACCGCAACAGATTCGGGCCCTTACGAACTTATCAATATGAACCGGAACTTGATGTCCTTCGCTGACTCAAATATTCCCCACCCACACCGCACGTATACCTCTCTGACCAGGACTGGTGTAGCCCTACCTCAGCGTTCTCTGCCTAGTCAACAAAGAATTGGCGAAGGAGCAAGACTATTGAATGAGATCCTGGAATTTGTTATCGAGATCGGTGAACCTCTGGAAAGCTTCTCAACTCTCGAGACAGATCTATGTATTCACTCACCCGTTGCCAAGCTAGCGTGGATCGCAACGAACAATAGCATACGAAATCTGTTGAATGATCGGTCGGCTCCAAACCTGGAATCGATATCCCAATCAATATTCGAGCGAACCTCTTCACCCCCAGTCTTTTCTCCCACCGCAGCCGAATTGGAGTCAGCATTCTCTGCACAGGCGTTGCGCTGGGACATGATTGGCATATACTGTGCGCAAATCGGAATATTCCTTGGTGGAGAAAAGGATAAATCATACAGCTTATCGGCGCATGAAACGTGGAAATCGGATCGCAAAACATTAATGCAAAGGGCCTTTCAAGCGTGCATACAGTGCGAGACATTTTGCGACAGCCTCGGCGCTGTCAACGATCTTACGCTGTGGTTTCGACTGCTCACTATCCTGTTCGCCACATGGTGCTTTGGTGATGATTCGTACCATGTGTTACGGCTGATGGGTAGCATGTCGACTGTCTTTTTTGCCTTGGGTTTTCACAGGGGAGTCCAGAATGATCCCTCTATGCCTTTCTATATGATCGAGACCCGCAAAAGAGCCATCGCCTGGGCACATGATCTAGACAAGGTGTTCGCCAGTTTCACGTCGCGGTAATATTCTCGTAACTCGGCTTAAATGACATGTCATCTTGTTTACTGACAGTGTAATGGAAATAGACCTGTTTATCTTAGTCGCCGCTTTTGCGTGATCGAAATGCCCCTTGATCTCGCTGACTCTGTTCTTACGGGTGCACCCGATACCCTCCTCAAAGCTCGTGAGAACTTGGATGCAGATGGTTGGAGTAAAGATAGAGTCGTACGTCCAGTCTCCCGCCAGCGAGTCCAGCTGATGCTGGGTGTGATTCGGGAAGACGCTATGGAGCTGAAACTTGGGCCTGCAACGCCGGACCTTGAGGTGAAAGCAGAGTAAGCAATGCAATCAATATATATCCTCATAGATTCAAACCACATTAACGCGGGCATCAGACGCATCTTACGAAAGTTGGAATCAACCTGGCAGTCAATTCCATCACATATGAAATACGATAAAGTGGTACAGTGGGAAGGCCAAATCGAGACCGTCATGATGCTACAAAACCTGTGGCTGGAGCGTCTTTACACAGAGTTTATTCTCCACACTATGCTTGCAAGTTCCAGCGAAGTGAATCGTGAGAGGTTGATAATCACCGCGCACGAGATTGTCAACACTGTCCTTCTTCCAGCGCGGCGAAGGGATCTCTTGTACCGTCTTAGAGCGGACATAGAATGGGCTGTAAGTGGCGACATTCCAGGAACACTTGAAATGAACGCAAGCTTTGAATACTCACCACTATTACAGCTGGTGTTCTACGCCATGCCTTGTGCCAGCGTTCTGGTCTTGGAGCTTCTACGACTAAATCAACATCCTGCAGAACAAACGAGTATCAATCGAAGCGGGATAATCCAAGATATCAGCATTTTAATATCATGCTGCGATTCATGGACAGAGGCTGGGCAGAGTAACTATCAGATTTGCAAGCAAGCCCAGTCGATCTTTTCCAAGAGTCTTGATTCGATTCTCAACCAGACACAGCCCATCCAGAGGGATAAATCCGAAGAAATGACGGTGCGTGAACAGGAGCATCATCACGATCCCGTGGGGCCGATGACCCCCGAAGCCACGACTGTGGTTGCCCAGGATCCCGAGTGGATGGCGTGGCTTGACTCGTTGGGGTTACAAGGGGACCTGTGGCTAGAGTCTAGTATTCCGACTTCGGAGTTCTATGAGTGAGACAGTCCCAGCTCCAGATTAATAGGCAAATTTCCTGTATTGCTTCTCAATTTAGGGATACAGTTACTATACATAGATCATCTTTCTCAATACAGCCCACTCTCACTACCTTAATAGTTACGTTACTTGGCTCCGTGAAAGACTGATTGCAGTGATGTCATAATGCCTGTCCTAATTTACTCTGACATGGCTCGTAGCATTGTTTCCTACTCGTTTAAGGTATCTTTCAGAAAATTCTGTAATCCTCCAATTAATACCTTCACCTCCGACGCTCATCTCCGCCATCCTGTGATCGATCATTCGTTTTCTGGGCCTCCATAATCGTGTTGAAGTATCTATCCTGCACGAAGGCTGGATGGTGCTTGTATATGTCACCTACCGATGAGTCGAGTCAGCAAACACTTATCTTCCACGGTAGAGTAGACCTATCCATTATGAGGACGAAGCAATAGGCATACCTTTTAAGTAGGACCAAATGGCTGATTTGATCTTGGATTTCGTCAATCGTGATGACTGACCAGATGTGGAACTTGGCGCCGTTTGGCAGGTTGTGCTCTCAGAATATGTTGGAAGAGAATCCTGGGCCCGATCATGCGACAAAGCCTCGGACTCGGCTTGCTCCCAATATGAGGGCTGCTGCGGTGCAGGCATTTGTAGAGAGTGATTGTAGATAATCCAAAGGGTGACTCTTGGGCTCCTAGGAGGTATAATTGAAACTTGGAGTGAGTCTTCAGTGATGGGTAGAGTTACTTCTAAGTAGACGGAGAGTAGCGACTCTTTTATATTCCCTACATTCTACATAGGCTCCCAAGCATTCGTAAGCTGTCGGAGTCCAGAGGCTGATGATGTTCGGGATCGGACCAGATAAATTCGGAACTCGGAGTGGGGCCAAATCCCCGCAAACAAATCAGATGTGTAAGCAAGAGGTAGAAATACGAACAACTAGTTAGTTATACGAGATTGACCTTGATGATAAATTCAAGTTAACTAGTTAACGTCATTCCGTGACTCATTCCCTTCGGCCAATCCCATCGAGTCCACTGGCAGCCTATCTTGGGACAATGACCATCGATCGGCTGTTCGTTCGAACTATTACATACTCCTTCCAATAGCATAGAGTCTGGACCGCTTCTAAGCCCGGTAGTTAGTAAAGCTTCTCTTCGAAGGACAGTTCAGTGGTACGAGATATAACAAGGGGATTACTAAATTGGCCCTTCCTTTGCATTTCTGAGCCCCGAGCCTTCTTCCTGAGGATAATGGCCTCTGCCTATGAATCACTTTCTTTTTGGCTATCTAACAGTTTTACTCTACCTAGATACTATTACTATTCTTGCTACCCTTTTGCTACCCTTTTGCTACCCTTTCTGCTACCCTTTCTGCTACCCTTTCTGCTACCCTTTCTGCTACCCTTTCTGCTACCCTTTCTGCTACTCCTTCTGTTAGCCTTCACTTGGAGTTTCTCTGCCTTACATTACCTTATTCCGCTTTAATACTTTAATTCCCGAAGTGTCAAGTATCTTAAAGTGAAAGGGGGGTCAAAATGCAGAAGGGAGGCCATTTTAGCAATTTCCTATAACTATTACGATTCATGCACACTCTATGGCGTTATTAAGTAGAGTACGTGTGTAAATATTTTTCAGCACTTTGAATAGTTCCGCCTTCCGGCTGTAAATGATGGCTGATCTCTTTTCGCCTGTACGCATAAATCTGGACAGTAGGTAATTTAGCCTCACTCGACATTAACGTACTAATTCCTCTCTAGTGCGGATTCGAAACTATGAGTTTCTACTCAATACCGACTCTCTCGAAGTTCTCAACCCGGTGTTAGATTCCAGTGATCTCCGGAGCATCAGTGTCCTATTCGCTATGTAGGCAGGTAATTCGACCGGTATCCTGGGTTCCCAAAAGTGGCGGTACCTTTGAAGGACGTGATATGCAATGTTTGATCTTCCTCATCGAAGACAACAGAGAATGTATCAATAGAGCAGTGTGCTTGATAATGCTCTGAAGATGTGTTTAGGTCTCTCCAAATTAGGTTATGGTAATGTCAATGGGTATTAAATGGCTGTCTTTCGACAAGATTCCGTCTCGAAAGACTATTTAACATGAGTGAATCACCACCTATTCAAGAGGATCCCGAGTCCTCCAAGGGAGAGAATCTTTGCCCGTGAGAGGAATACCCTGAGCACTGCGTCACATTCACAAGCAATGAGCATGAGCCCGTGCTGACATTTACTTAGTGAGCCTGCCCAGCCTGGTCGCCCTAATAAAAGCGGCGGCAGGCCAGACTGTAGTAGTGCATAAGTTAGTGCATACAGTACGGAGTAGTCGGAGGCCTGAAATGATAAAAAGCAAGCACACGCTGAATACCAGCCAGTTACAAGAACCTTCCTCTCTCAATCTACAGGAATTTACAACCTCACCATCCTTTCCCCAGCCTTGCCTGCTTCCACCAACTCATCCATTCTCTATCCTCGCACCTCGTGGAACCCAATCTCTCCATGACCGATACATAACCCAAATTGAGCCCAATCCTTCCTAAGTGGAGCATGTTCACCTGGCTCAAAACGCTCCTCACCCCAAACCGCCACAAACGCGCCAACAGAGCCTACCACCGCAAAGTCCGCGCCCGCGAGCGCGAGCTCCGTCGCGCCTGGAACCACGAAGAAGTCGCCAATCGATTCTTCTACTGGGCGCCGTATAGTAGTCAGCGGCCGTCGAAGGAGGCGGTTCAGGGGTTTCGGGAGAAGAAGACGAAGACGAAGACGAAGAGGGAAGGGAGGGGGGAATCAACGCAAGATCATCCTTGAAGCAGGTTACGACAGCCAAGAAGGGGGGGAGATTTGGCCTAAGGCGCGCGGCAGAGTGTACATGCTGCATACTGCATCTGGTCCTCCATTATAGACCATAGATCGTCTAAGGAATTTCAACTCAAACCCAATTATTTGTATTCAGGTGATAAGAACATCTCAAAAGAAGTAATCGGAAAGAAATAAACCAAACCATGCCAGAACAAAAACACCATGCACACTCTCCACAATGGACAAAAACAAAACCAGAAGACCAAAAGACCAAAAGGCAAAAAATAATAAAAACACGTCAAGTCATGATTTATCTATAACTTCCAACATTCATTCTAAGCCGAAGCAAGGTACTTCAGCACGCTCTCCCGCTCCTCAACGGGCAGCATGGAAAGCACCTGCTGCACACCACGCAGACCACCCTCCTTGTTGCCAATCAACAGGGCGGCGACCTCGGAGGCAACGCCTTCGGTCCGGAGGGACTCCACCTTGCTCTGGACAGCCTTCTTGTTCTCCTCGTACCACATAGCAACCTTGCGGTCATCGTGCTCCAGCTCCTCATCCAGCATACCAGACCAGGCGTGCAGGGTGCGCAGGTGCGCGGCGCGAGGGGACTCGACCAAGGGGAGGGGAGTCTCGGCGGCGGTGGCACCCGAGGGGATGGCGCCCGTGCGGGAAGAGGGAGAGCCAGAGACAGAGACCATGCGCTTGACGATCAGCTCCTCGCTCAAACGGCGGCGCAGACGCCAGTAGAAGAAGCGACGAGCGTTCTGCCAGCGCAGCGGAGCCCGGATCGTGTTCTTGGCCTGCATACGGCCGGCACGGTCGTGCAAATCGGCGAACTGCAGAGCAATCTGCATGTACACGGGGAGCAGCTGCTCCTCGCGCTCGGCCATCTTGGCCTTGATGGCGGACAGCTGCTCCGTGGACAGCGAGGTGTCCTCGAGCGAGCGGCGCAGATCGCCGTAGGTGGCGTCCAGACGGGCCATGGTATCCAGCTGCTTGTCGCGGCGGTACTTGATGTTGACGATACCCTCGGGCTCAAGGACACCACCGCGGGCGTCTTCGTCGGCGTACATCTCCATCTGCTCGGGGTTGATAGTCGGGTCCACAACGACCCAGGAGCCACCACGCAGCTCGCCGAAGGGAGGAATGTACACGAAGATGGGCTGGTCGTATTTGACAAGCGCGTCAACAATGTACGAACCGTACTTGAGGACTTCGTTGTACATGTCGCGCTGGCCGCCAGAGAAACCACGCCAGTTGGCCAGGATCATGACGGGCAGCTGCTCACCGTTGTTGAAGTCACGCAGCGCCTGGGCGGTCTTGTACGCCGAGTTGGGGTACCAGACACCACCGGCCTCTTGGGTAATCATCTCCATAGAGTCAGGGTTGGCAGGATCGGCGGGAGTGATGTTCTCAACAGCGCGAGTCTCGACGGCGATAACACCCATGGGGATACCGCCGAGACGGGCGCGACCAACGACGACAGTGCGGGCCCAGCCGCCCAGAGCCTCCTCGAAGGAGTCCTTGTCGAAAAGACCGGGCAGGAAGCCCTCTTCCTCCTGCTTACCGGCAATCAACCAGCGCGGGTCGTAGGCCTGCTTGGCGGGAGGGAAGTAGGCAACGTCACGGTCCCAATCGTCGGACCAGGGGCGAATGGGGATGGGAGCACCCTTCTTGTCGGGGACGAAGCTCATCCACTGGACGATCTTCTCGACACCCTCGAAGTCGTCGTTGGCAGTCATATGCGAGACACCGTTCTTGTACATGATCTGAGTACCACCCAGCTGCAGATTGGAAGTGTAGACCTCGCGACCAAGCAGCTTGTTAATGGCAGGAGCACCGGTCAGGATAATGGGCTGGCCCTCGACCTGAATGGCACGTTGGCCGAGACGGACCAGGTAGGCACCGATACCGACGGAGCGGCAGGTGACCAGGGTAATGGTGAAGATGTCCTCGTAGGCCTTGGAAGTGGCACCGGCAATGAGACCGGAGCCCTTGAGACACTCGACACCAAGACCATCCTTTGCACCGATGATGGTGGTGATCTTGTGGCGATCCTCACCCTCGTCGTGGATCAGCTCGGTGAAGACCTCCTTCTTCTTGCTGGCATCGAAGCGCTTCTTGACCTCGGGGGTGAGGTACAGGTACTTGAAGCCAGCCTCGGGCTTCGCAGCATCGTTCCAAGCAACGGAGAAGTAGGGGATCAGCTCGTCGGCCATACCGATGCGAGCACCGGAGTTGGCAGACAGGTAGATGCGCGGAATACCCAGCTTGCGGGCGAGCTCAGTGCACTTGTGGAAGAACTTGTCTTCCTGTGGACCGAACGAACCGATCTGGAAGGTGATGTCGTTGGCGATGATAATGAAGCGACGGCCGCGGGGGTACTCAGGGGTGCGAGCAGTGACGATCCAACCGACCATACCATGGCTGTTGGTGCCAGGCTCGCGGGAAACCTCGACCAGGTTGTCGGTGTCATCCAAGACCAGCTCGCTGTAGTCGATGCACTCGCCGATAGGCGGGCGCTGCGAGGCGAGCGAGGGGATGGTCTCAAGAGCCTTGGTCCAGCTGTTCTGGAAGGCCTGGCGGAACAGCTCAGGGAAGTCGTACACGTACTGAGTTCCCATGAGGTGAGCCTTGTAACGCTTAGGCTGGAGCCACTCCTTGGTCGGGTAAGGAGTAGAGACGGGGCGCATGTGCATGGAGCCGAGCTTGTTGGTGCCACCAATGCTGTGGAAGATCCACTCGCCCTTCTCGGACTTGCGCTCAATGTACAGCTCGACCTGGATGATAAAACCGTAGGTGTTGCTGATAATGACACGCAGAGGGTAGGGCATGCCGGTGGTGGGATCGGTGCAAAGGATGCGGATCTCAGCACCAGTGACACGCAGGCGCCAGAGACGGCGGCCGAAGCGGTCCAGGAAGCCAGCGAGGGCCTGCTCAACATCAATAGGCTGCAGGTTGAAGACGGGGGAGAAGTTGATGAAGATGTGGTTGAGATCGGAATTGTTGTTGCCAATGATCTCAAGGGCATCCAGAATGTCGTTCATCAGGCGATCAGCCTCGGAGATCAGGTACTCCGCAGTGGGAATATCGTCACGGAGACGACCGGGACGCACGACAGCACGGACGAAGTAACGCTTGTCAACGGCCTTGTCGTTCTCGGGACCCTTGCCAATAGCCTCGTAGACGTGGATGTTACGGTTTTCAGTGAAAACAGGCTTAATCTTGAACTTGGAAAGACGGCCCAGCTCCAGCTGGAAGGCAAGAGCAGGCTCGCTGTGACGAATACTCTCATCCTCCTCGTAGGTAGGGCCACGGAAGGTGAAGTAGCCGGGGTAGACACCATTCTTGCCACAGATGAAGGTCACGCGGCGGACGCGGCGGGACAGGAGCTCGTCCTTGGCATCAGCAAGCAGCTTTTGCATCTGGCCCACGATCTGGGAGTCATCCTGATCCTCAATATCGCGGATAGCAATGTTGAGGACACCAGTGAGCTCGTCGCTCTCGGACTTGACAGCGGGGCGGCGCTTGCCCTCCAGGTTAGCGAGCAGGCCGTTGTCACCACGCTTACTCTTGGAGCCTGCACGAGGGAAAGCCTCCAGAGCCCTGGACAGGTACTCCTCGGCATCCTCAAGGTACTGGATGGGGATGATGACACCCTTGCGAATGGGGTCACTGGAGGGGTCGTTGGCAAGGTAGGACAAGTCACTGATGGAGTTGATCCGCTTGAAGGGGTTGTTGGCCTCCGCGGTGGGGGTGCTAGGAGTGGAGGGCTGAGTGGAGGAGACAGAGCCGAACTCAGGCTGGCCGAGCTTGCCGAGGGTGAAGTCCCAAGACAGAATGGGAGGCTCGGCGCCAGCAGAGTAGTCAATGCCCTTCAAAGTGTAAGCACGGTAGGCACGGCGCACGTAGACCTCGAGAGCAGCCAGAGTAACCCAGGGGTCGGAGTGGATGAAGAAGCGGGGCAAAACGTCGAAGACGGTGTACTTGGAGTCAACAACCTCCTTGAGAACACCAAAGTCGGGCTCACGGTGCTCCCAGCCAGTCTCACCATAGCGGGACTCGATGACCGAGGAGCGCAGGATGTGCTCCATCTGGGAGAGGCGCTCCTCGAGGGAAGGCAGGGCACACTGGATGAGAACCTCACGGGCCTTGAGAGTGACCTTGGCCGCGGCACGAGCCTCCAGCTCGGTCAGCTTCTTGAGAATTTCCTTGAAGTGCTTGCCGACGTTCTCAACGTTAGGCTGGTTGGGGCGGTACATGTCCAGAATGGCGAGGACCAGGTTGTTCTTGGAACCAATGCGGCTGTGAGAGAGAACGGTGTGGATAACGGGGACGATATCCTCTTTGTTCTCCTCACGGAGCTTCAGGATCACATCCTCGTCACGCTTGGTACCAGTGCTGAACAGCTTCTCGACCTCGTAGTACTGCTCAAGCAAGCCAATGAAGACGTTGTACTCGTTGGTCTTCAGACCATCCAGGTACTTGTTGATGACCTGCACCAAAGGCAGGAGGGTGGCCTTCAGAATCTCGGCATCGCCGGGTTGGACGTTCTCCTCAATGAAGCGAACAATGGTCTTCTGGAGCTGCTTGGCAGGGAACTCGGCCTTACGGGCCTTGGCCTTGTCAACGATGGTCTGGAGCTGAGCATCGAGCTTCTGGGGCATGCGGGAGTGCAGGGCCGAGGACTGAGCGTTCCACTCGCCGTAGGGCAGCTCAGGGTTGCGCAGGACCTCAACCAACTCCTTCAGGGTGGCACCCATGATCACCTGGTTATCGAAACCGCGGAGGATGTTCTCCAGAATGGTGTGCAGGAGGACGAAGCGTTGAGGAGGCTTGGCACCAACAACAACGGGAGGACCCATGTCGGGCAGCTGACCGGTGAAGGGGTGGGCATGCTTGACGCGCGAGGGATCATCCAAAGCAAGGATACCGAGGATGTCACCAGCTTCAAGAGTGGCACCGGGCTGCTTGATGAGCTGCACAATACCATCCTCTTGAGCAATGAGGGGCATGTACATCTTCATGACCTCAACCTCGGCGTAAGGCTGGCCTGCACGGACGTGCTCGCCGTTCTCGACGGTAAACTTGACCAGCTTACCGGGAGAAGGAGAGCGCAGCTGGGTAGGGTCGTTCTCCTGCTCCAGAAGGCAAGTCTTGCCGTCCACACTCAGACGAGTGGCAGCAGCCTCCTCCTTCCAGTAAACGTTGTGGCTGCGGCCGTCGAGCAGGATCAGCAGACCACCGTCAGCGAGGGCACGGACACCGACGGAGCACTTGGAGCCGTTGATGAACAGGTGGTAGCTGTCCAGGCCGGCACGGGTGGCAGTGAACTTGTAACGGGATCCCTCGTAGATGAAATCCACAGGAAAGACAGTCTTCAGAATGTCCTTGGAGGGCACTTGACCCTTCTCGAGACCCTTGCGGTATTCCTCTATACCAGCCTCGCTAGCAAGGTGAGCCTTGGTAACGGCACCGCAAATCACGGCGACAATAGGGTCAGGACGTTCGGCAGTCAGCTTATTCGAGATGAGCTGGTCCAGCCATCCGGTGGTGATGGTGTTGTCCTCGAAAGCGGGAGTCTCGAGCAGCTTGATCAGGTACTCAACAGTGGTACGGAAGTCACCACGAATGCTAAGCTCCTTCAGCGCAACAACCATGTGCTTCCGCGAAGCGGAACGGTTCTCACCATAGGCGAAAATGTGACCGAACTGACTGTCGGAGAAACTGTGAATACCACCGGCGGTACCGACGGAGAAGTAACCCCAGACATTGGATGAAGAACGGAAGTTCAGCTCGTGCATGGTACCGCTGGATGGCTTGAAGCCCTCACCGGGATCCTCAGAGGTGATACGGCAGGCAGTGGTGTGGCCCTTGGGCTGGGGACGGCGCTGGGTCTTGAAGCTCTCCTCGCTCGAGAAGTCAAAGTCGATCTCGGAAGAGGTGTTGGGGTCGACACCGTACAGCAGACGAATGTCACGGATCTGGTGCAGGGGGATACCCATGGCAATCTGCAGCTGAGCAGCAGGCAAGTTGACACCGGAGACCATCTCGGTGGTAGGGTGCTCGACCTGGAGACGAGGGTTCAACTCGAGGAAGTAGAACTTGTCGTCGGCGTGCGAGTACAGATACTCGACGGTACCAGCAGACACGTAACCAACTAGACGACCCAGGCTGACGGCAGCCTTCTCCATGGCCTGGAAAGTGATGGGCTTGGCAATGGTGACGGGAGCCTCCTCAATGATCTTCTGGTGACGACGCTGGACGGAACAGTCACGACCGAAGAGGGAGATGTTGTTACCGTACTGATCAGCCAGTAGCTGGACCTCCAAGTGGCGGGCGTTACCGGCGAGCTTCATGATGAAAATGGGCGAACCGGGAATCTCGTTGGCAGCGGCATTGTACAGAGCGACAAAGTCGTCCTCGTTCTCAACCTTACGGATACCCTTACCACCACCACCTTCAGAGGCCTTAATCATGACGGGGAAACCAATCTCTCGGGCCTTCTCCAAGCCTTCTTGAGGCGAGTGCGTGCAACCACGGCTGTAAACATGGTCCTCGACAGTCACAATGCCGTTGTCGTCGACCGTCACCTCCTCAACACCGGTACCGGACCAGGGGATACAAGGAACACCGGCGTGCTGTGCGACAATGGTGGAGGAGATCTTGTCGCCCAGAGAGCGCATAGCCGACGCGGGGGGGCCAATGAAAATGATCTTCTTGGGCGAGGCCGCGAGGGACTCCGGTAACCGAGGGTTCTCGGAGGCGTGACCCCAACCAGCCCAGACGGCATGGACGTCCATACGCTCGGCCACATCGACAATCAACTCGACGTTGGCGTAGTTATTATTATTAGTACCGCCGGGGACCTCGACGTATTGGTCAGCCATGCGGATATAGTCGGCATTGGCGCGCAGGTCCTCCGGGGTAGCCATAACGGTGAACTGAATGGCGCGCTCATTGCCAAAGGTCTCGTAGGCCCATTTCCGCACTGATCGGATCTCCTTGACGGCGGCAATACCGTTGTTGGCGATGAGGACCTAATCATGGGGAAATCGGTTTGTCAGTCATTTCTTTTTTTTGGATCCTGTGATCCATTTCGACGCTCATTGCTGCCGTCCTTCGGTCCGTCTCTGTGCTTGTTCCCTCCTCTTCCGTCTGTGCTATCCGGGAAGACTCACCGAAGTAATGACGGAGTGACCGCCATGGTTGGCAACGAAATCCTTGACGGAGCTGGGCGGCGCTACGTCGAGGTGGTTACCACCGATGAAATGTGAGGGGAGATTGTGTTTGGCGGCATTGGAGCTGCCGTGGCCGTTGACGGTCGCACTGCCGTTGGGGGCACTCATGCTAGCGTATGTGTGAGGAATATGTGTAGCGGGGAAAAGGTGCAGCTCGGTCGGGATACGAGCTGATCAGAAAGCACCTGGGGTGTAATTGGTGGTGGAAGAAGCCCACTGTTCCGGAGAATTAAACAGCGCTGCTGATGGAGAAATGGTGGAGAGAAATTGGTAGAGAAAAATGTACAAGAGTGGCGAAGAGGAAGTGCCAAAATTGTCCGGCGGCGTGTTTACGGGCGGAGAAAAGAAGAGGAGGAATGAAGAAGACGGCACTTCGGTGTCCTTTTTTCCAATCTGCCAAAGTACGAATTGAGTCAGCTGCAAGCTTCCACGGATTCATGAACCTGCTGCCTTCTTCCTGCTTCCGCGATTCCTGATTCCCGATGGAGTCGGTCCGGAATGACCGAATTTGCTGCTTATGTGCAGACTGGGCAGCTCGTCAGACCCGATGCGGACAGCTTGGGGGGGCTGTTCCCGCTGCGCGGAATCGGTTGTTTGCGGACAGCAACAACGAGCAGCAGGGTTGCAAGTGGAGATTCAGGTTCCGGTTCAGGTTCAGGAACCAGGAGTAGGATGAAATTGTCACTTACCGGGACCACCAGCAAAGACCCGAGTTGTCAAAAGGAGATTGAAGAATTGGAATTGAAGGAAACGAGATCAAGAGGACAAGACCAAGTAGAAAAAAGGGCCTGGCAGAAAAAATGCTGAGGATGATTTGCACAAGTCCCACCCGCTCGGGACTCGGTGGCCGCAAGTACCGATGCATACAAATTAGTATGCGCCGGTACTTTATTCCTGGTCTGCTCTCATTGTTGCCCGCAACACTTCCCCAACTCCCACCCGATTGTTGGGCCGGTTCCACCAGCGTCGAGGTAGCAACACCACCACCAATGTCCCACCCTTTTCACGCCATTTTACATCTCAATGCCCAATCAGACAGATGGAATTCGAATGGATGGAGTGCATCCTGATCCTTCTACCCCTTTCGATGCCGCTTGTTCTGAACGACTCCTTGCCCTGCACACATCTCTATCCCAAGAAACTCATATACAGTGCACTACCACGATCGCGATACTTCTTCCAGTACCTTCGTATCTCACTGACTGTTTGACTGCTCACTAGAACCAAATTAGCCTAGCCACCCTCTGATCCCGCCCCACCAAGCTCGGACACCGACTCGGCGACTTCCTTCTGGCCTCCAGCCTCTCACACC
>JAXQJV010000159.1:0-32422 GCA_037042255.1 Penicillium sp. PG106-07D | reverse complement strand
CCAATGCCGACCCCGAGTAACAACCGCCCAACTTCGATCGCCGAGGTGATCTCCACCCGTACTTGCCCACCGGAACTGGACCGCATCCCGGCCTGGAGAGACTCACCAGATTCAAGCGGCTCGGCCAGCGAGGCCCTTGAAGATGCCCTGACGCCGGCCAGTATGACGGCGCCGTCCGTGCTGAGTCGTTCCGACGATGGCACCGCGCTCTTGGCGTCCGACCCGCTGAAAGTGGAGAGCAAGATACCCGGCGCGACAGACGACGAGACTACGCGTGAACGTTCCAGTTCGCCCACGGAGTCATGTGCTCGCACTCGACCGCCCGTAATGCCACCCAACTCGTCCCTGCTGCGGTACGAATTTTCCAACGTTCGCGTAAGTCTTACGGCCCAACATCGGCTCTCCTCGCCACACCAGGCCCAGTGACTGACCTCTTGTCACAGCTCCTACCAAACCATTCTTCGTCCTATCTCCGCTCCGGGAGCAGATTTGTCGGCACACAAATGTCCGACAAACAGGTATATAATGTTGACGTGGAGATAAAGCACGTGGACATGGCCGAGTCCTATCTATGCGGCTATCTTCGCATTCAAGGTCAGTAACTACTTGGATTTCAATCTGGCCTTACATACTATTCTAACCGTTGTATTTTCGACTCCAAACAGGCCTCACAGAAGATCACCCTACCTTGACCACATTCTTTGAAGGAGAGATTATCGGCACTAAACACACGTTCCAGACTCGCAATGAGGAATGGGGCGCCAACGAGAAAACGGATATCCACCATTGGTCCCGTTTTCCGGCTTGGAAACCACTTGCTAAACAGGCGAAGCGGACTGATTTCACGTACCGCAACTTTGCTCAGCGTGAGCACGTGTTCATGAGATGGAAAGAATATTTTCTCGTTCCCGATCATCGGGTGCGAACCATTTCTGGCGCTAGCTTCGAGGGATTTTATTATATCTGCTTCAATCAGATTGAAGGTTCCGTGAGCGGTGTTTACTTCCATGCGAAGAGCGAGCGGTAAGTACCGTGATACCAGAAGGTCCCATGAGACTTTGCTGACTTCTCATAGATTCCAACAGCTTGAGCTCAAGCATGTTGAGGATCGTGGATGTGCGCCAGCAATCGAGTTCCGCTAAGTTGTTTGGAGCTCGACTGCTGGCGCTAGAACGATTCACCCGCTGTTACAAGGCATTGGTCGGCCTTTCCGTCAAATCACTCTCCTCCTCCTCTCCTCCTCACGGTCCACTATGACCGAGCGCCCCGTCTGGACCTTCATCACTCACTCACATTCGAACTTTCAAGAAGCTTGGCTTTTCCTCCTTCGCGGATTGATTCTACGCCAAGCCTTCTTTCCTGCCACACTATTCCAACCTATCCTTCCTCGATTCAACTCTCCTTTAATCTCTTTATCTGTTGGGCTTCCGTGACCTCTCGGCTCTGTTGAACATCATCCTCTCCGCATATACCCCCCTACTATTGGTCAAACCAGGCGCCAGCTTCTGTCAAACTGTATCTCATGCCTAACGAACCCTCAATCTAGGAAATGGCGTTTTTACTTTCTTTTGGCGAGATGGGTTACGGTTCTTTGTTTCGAGTTTTTTACTTTACGATAGTTTCTATTATCCTCAGTCGCCATCTACATCTATCCCTGGCTGATTGTGTTGTTGAGATGCCTCCAATCACCAGGATAGTCTAGGCCTTGGCGGCCCACTTGAAAGAATCAATACGCAGGTCTTCGTGGACTCGTTTATTACAGTGCTTTGCTTCTATCTGACCTTGTAAACTTGACAAAGATGGGCATTCTAATAATTCAACAACATATACAGTCCGTGCAGTTCCATACCTAACTAGTTAGGAAGCCCAGGCAAGATTAGGAACTGCTCCAGAGCGAGGATGGATGCCACCCCTATGAAGACAGTGGAGATCTTGCCAGACCTTGGCCACCTTTCAAAGGACTGGATCAAGTTGAGCCCGGCAGATTTGGTCGCATTGTTTCTCTAGCGGCAGTTCCTAATCAACCTGTGGCCTAACTTACCTACCTAAATAGCCATTGCACTACAGTGCCTCAATCTAGTCTTGTCAACTTGGGAAAACAAACATTCTGACAATCACTCAACATCTTGTATATGATCAAATCAAACGCTAAGGCGAAACTAAAGAAGTCGTTTTCGTACACACAGAGCATTATACACAACCCTATCCACGAACGCACAACCTAAACCGGTGCTAAACAAAAACTCAATATCCTAAAACGACCAGCAGACTCGGTTTCGTATATGCGAGTGAGATGAAAAGAAAAGTATAGATCTTGCAAGATCCAATCCAACCGCAAAAGCAGATGGTCACAGTAAACAAAAAGAGGACAGGAGGGGGTATCACATGCGATGCCGTTTGAGGATGGGTACGATTCAAAGTTGAGATCGAGCTGGGTGTGTGGTGTGAAAAAGAGAACCGAGGAAAATTTCCACAAATGCATAACACGAGAGAGCCACAGAGGGCACAGACGGGTTAAATGCCACAAGTAGGGGCAGAAATGAAATATGAAGAAAGAGGTGAGAGAAAAAAAGATCAAGCGTAGGTCGAGCTTTGGCGGCTGATAGAGCTTGAGCTGCTGTAGCCGTTCTCGCTGCTGGGTGTTGGAGGTTCGACGACGACTTGCTGCCGGATCGAGATGATCCACTCGTGCTGGAGCAGTTCGGCGGCGGTGGGTCGTCGCAGAGGGTCACATTCGAAACATCGGCGCACAAAATCGATTCCAAGGTCGCTGAGCTGATCTTGGGTTGGTAGAGCGGGCTGGTTACCCTGGGCGATGTTGTACATGATCGCCCATTCGTTGTCGAGGGTGGACCAGGGACGGCGACCAGTCGCCATTTCCAGGATCACACACCCCAAGGACCAGATATCGACGGCGCCTTGGCGATTGACCAGGTCGAGGGAGTCACCGCGGATGACTTCAGGGGACATGTACATCGGGGTACCTGTGGTAGTCTTCTGGTTTTTACCCCGCTGCTGGGCTATTTGAGCGTCCTTACCGAGCATGCCACCGTTGGGTCCATCCATTGGGGCGACTGTACGACCCGAACGGGCGATGATCTTTGCAGCACCGAAGTCAACGTACTTGATAATTCCGTTGTGATCAAGCAGGATATTCTCAGGCTTGATGTCACGGTGCACGATACCCGCTTGGTGGAGGTAGGCTAGACCCTCGAGAAGTTGAAGTGCGTACACCATGATGACCGTTTCATCTTCAATGCGGCCGTGCTCCAACAAGCTCGCGAGTGAGCCGCCTGAGCAGTACTCCATGAAGATGTAAACCTTGTCGCGATGCACTTCAATACCGTGGTAGGACACAATGTTGGGGTGATCCAACACCTCCAAAACACCCATCTCATCGCGAATTTGTTGAGCGATTTTGGGAATCAGCTGCGGATCTTGCAAACGGATTTCTTTGACAGCCATCAGGTAATTGCTGTCCAGGTTGATAGCCACGTAGACAGAGCCGAAGGTACCGCCACCAATGAACTGGCCTTGCTGCCATCGCAAGTTGACGTTCGTAGCAGAAGATGAGAGCACCGTCAGAGAGCGATCGGCCTCATTGGAGCCCTCAAGGACCCTGCCGAGAGCTTGGCGTTTGGCGTCTTCCTCCACTCTGCGGTCTTCGATCTCCACCACCCGTGCAAGCCATTGTTCGCGGATGAGCTTTGATGCTTCCTCGTCGCTTAGTATGCGACCAGCGCCAACCTTGCGGTAGCCAGCACGCTCCTCCATGCGCTGCTTCTCAGCTTGCGCAGCAAGAGAGGAACGAGCGCCCATGATGTCGAAATGAGAGATTAGCAGGGACATGCAGCCGGCCACTTTCAACCGCAGACGGCTGAACTCTTGCTCGTCCATGGACAGCAGGTGTCGGCTGGAGGTGATGGCCATCGCAAATTCGAGGGCCGCCACCGCCCACTTGAAAGTCTTCCGGTCCGCAGCATCGCACTCGTCACAAATGAAGGAAACCCAGTCAAGAGACAACTCCACGAGACGGGCACTGTTCATAGCACGTCGATTGGCGTCGACATAGTTGGATGAGCGCTTACCAAATTCAGTTGCAAACGCATAACAAGCCTGAATTAAGTCATTATTCTCCCATGTCTTCTCCCGGAGTTGGTTCTTGATCACGGCGACACTATCCATGATAGCCATGGACAGCTTGAAAGAAATCTTCTTGATCTTGTTCAACTCCACATTGACACGTCCCAGATTGGCGCGCTGCTCGATCGCCATATCTAGCTGGATGCCCGTGAGTTGAGCCAACTCCATCCGGGCGTTTTGCAGCCGCTCCTGCATACCCTCCACGACGAGTCGGAGCTTTCCAAGTCGCACGTCGGTAGGTTGCTCCAGGAAATCCACCTTCATTTCTTTGCCAGCCCATGCCATGGGCTTCTCTGGACGGATGACCAGCACATATGGAATATGCGGACCGTCCTTGGTGGACTCGTCTTCTCGGAAAGATGTGGCGAGGATGGCTTGGATGTCGGCGGGTCGGTTCCACAGTGAATGGTGTGCAATCAAGTAGACTCCCCTCTGACCAACTGAAGTGGGGGATGTGACAAGGAAATGATCGGAGACCAGTAGCGCCTCGAAGAACTCGTATGCGATATCGGCCGTTAGGTTATACTCGGTAGCATTTTCAAAGAGTTGACAGAGGAACTTGGAGAATCGGTAGAGCTTGCGCTGGCGAATACGCGTTGAATCCAGGATACTCTTGTACCGCTTATCCATGTCGGCGACGCTCTCATTAGGCCTGGGTACAAGCTCGCGCTCGAAATGGATCATGAGTCGTTGAAGTGACTTTGCAGTCAAAGCACTAGTAAAAGGAAATCGAAAAATTAACTCCTGGACACTTGGACACTGCCGTAAATATCAGACCAATTGACATACCTGAACTGTTCAGCCACTTCGATGTCGCCATTTTCAATTTGCCGGCCAATAACATAAGAAAACTCCCATTCTTGCTCGAGGATTTCCGCTTCCTTGAACGTATTCTTGTTGGCATTCAATTTCCAGTTGAGGATCCGAAAGTAGTATTTCATCGCATCCAAGACCACGGAATCAAAATTTTCGTCAACACAGGGCGGCAGATCCCAGCTAGGCTCGGGTCTCGAAATTTCGAGATACCGCTGCTTGATCTGCGTAGCGACCCTCATCAAGATCTGGAACTGCGAAATCATCTGATCCACCAAGATAGGAGACTGCTGGGCAGGATCTTTCATATTCTTGGCGTAAGACAGTCGAACGCGGATGATTTCTTGAATCAACCGTGACGGGAAGTTGATCAAAGTCAATAATTCTTCGATATATGGCGGCAAATGTCGGGCAGCAAAGGCCTCCGCGTTTTCAATCAGGGTACCCTTTGCTTTCTGGATGACTTTACCAAGTCCATTCAGCATGCTGTGGTCGCCTTGCAGCGTCTTCAGACCGTCTTCCTTCATGATGCGATCAAGAAAAGAGGAGTCTTCGGACAGCTCGCTGTATTCATGTTCCGCTCTCGGCTGACTGAAATCCAGAGCATCATTACCCACCCAGCTTTGCAAGACGGCCAGCTCGGTGTTGATGAGAGCTGTAATATTATGCCAGGCAAAAATGGCTGCGCGGCTAGAATAAAATTCTTCTGACGCGGTGCGAGGGTTTGCGGCCTCCATTTCCTTGGAGGTAGAATAGAGCACCTCACACCTCTCGATCTTCGCCACCACATCCTCAACTTGTTTCCTGGGCGGCTTGCCGATTTCGGTCTCACCCTTGATCTGGAAGTTGATGATATCCTCAATCAAAGGGTTCAACTGCGCCCGGGAATCTTCGATCAACTTCCGTTGCAGAGCGATACTTCGTCCGCAGGTTCTCGCTCGCACACCCATCCAGAGAGCATGGCCCAAGGCAGCCGATCGCTTTGACTCCGTCGAATCAATCAACCGTTGTTTCTCTTGCCTCACGACATCTCCCTTCAATACGGAAGCCAACATTGAATGCCATTCCAGGCGTTCCTGATTCTTGGGGTTCTTCAGCTCTTCTATCGTCGGGAGATTATCGTAGGGTAGAAATAATTGCGTGTCCGGGTCGTACGAATCATCATCGAAGGGCACTTCCGAGGAGGGAGAGGGATCCTCCAGATCAGCGTCGCCAACCATCATGTTGGCGGGTTGCGCGTCGTCAAAGTGGTGATACCAGGCCTGCGGGTTGGCCCGAATGCGCTGCACATAAGCCTTTTCCTGGGCGCGATACTGCGCGTTTGGATCGCGCCGGGGACCCCTTTTCGTGGACGAAGAGCGTTGTCGGTCGCTCTGCTGGAGACTGATATATTGTGGTGGGCGGCGCTGGGGAGCGTACGTATTGGACGGAGTTCTCGCGGGAGCCGACGGGCGTTGGGGGCGCAAGTCACCCGCCATGGCATGAGGGGTGGCCTTGTCGAGGGCAGCATTGGCTCCAATACTAGTCCCTCGTGGTCGGGTGGTAGGCGTGCTGACCCATGAGGAACCCAGGCTCGAGTTGTGTGAGGGAGGGGAGGAGGTGATGGTCGTAGCGGGAGTCTGGACCTGAGCGCCGTCGATGAAGGGCATCTCGAAGGATGAGCCGGCCCTCAATGGGTATTGAGGGGGGAAGTCATCCGAAGACCCGGAGCCATCTGAGTCATGGCTGACGATGTCGGGATGCTCCATGGCGGTGTGATGCAGAAAAGCTCTGGTCGACTGGGGGAGGGGAGGTGGTAGCTCAGGAAGGTTAACGATCGAATTGATAGGAATCAACGATAGGGGGCCTTGTGGCGGTGCGGGTGGCGGGGGCCAATGGCAGGGTTCTCTGGCCCGCAGGGATCCCTGATTTTTGCCTCTGGCCCATTGCCCGTTGAGCTTTGCAAGGCCGATCAGCTTGTCATGGCACAGATCGGCTGTTTGTCCTACCCCATCCAGTTGATTCAGTACACCTATGAGTAACGTTCACGTACGTGGCAGTGATATCCATGTGTCTAAGGTTCTTCGATGCTAAACAACCCTATGCCCATGTTCCCTGGCCCCAGTCATGAGCACTGATCATGCTACCTGGACCAATTTCGGGATTTCTTGACCATGAAACCCGAATTTTGTCATTCATACGTGTCTCATCATCTATCAGGGTAAAGGTAGAGAAAATATTGAAACATTTAAGTGGAAATGATTAACACATTCTCAATGAAATTTGACCAGACTCAGTCGGTCAGACCCTCCCTAGTAACATATTGCTCCGAACCTTGGTATAGGTTTCAGCGCCTAGTTTTTTGTTAATTATTTTTCCACGGCAAAAACTGAAGAGAATGAAACAGCCTATCGGGTGGAAGCTAACCAAAAATTTTTTGTTTACATTGTTCTGTAAAAAGATAGATAATAATTTAAAATGTTACAAGCCGCAAAAATAATAGGAACAGGTTTAGCTACATTCTTAAAAAAAAAAAAGACTTGGAAGCCCGTCATCCAAGGCTGCGTTACTTGATTCCCATCCCCGAGACAATCTATATTGCAAACTACGCAGATTACGGCATATATACTTGCCTGTATGGAAGCAGGTGGCCAAACACTCAGAGGTCATTTTGACATTGAATGTAAAAATCTACTGAGTTAAATATGTACCTATCTATGCTGCCCAGTCTACATACTATTGCTTGTAGCAGAGCTACCTACGCCAAATCTGTGCTGTTATCACCTCTATGGAATTAATAGCAGAAAGCATTGTTTCAATTTATGTCAGAATGACCGCTACAATACAGGTAGACTTTTATGGCACTTGACTCGCCTGGCGTTCATTAGGGTTTGTAGGGCCTGTTTCCTGATAGGGCAGGAATAGTGGCTGACAGGACATGGCCTATTTGGAGTCTCCGAGCAAGGACTTTATCTTACATTCGTCATCTTCAGCCCCTCATAAGGATAAAATTCCTCCCCGCTGATGAGGAACCTAGCACCTGCAGGACCGCAGCCCTAGCTGAAGGCAGAAGCTATGAGCCGGATCAGCAAACCACTGGGGTTGGCCAAGGAGAGATCGGCTGAGCCTCCAAAAACACAAGATGTCCTCCATGTCAATCTCCACTACTGCGCTACTTGTTGGAACAGTGGACCATCAGTAATGCTTCGCGTCGATCAGTGGGCCTGGCCAAAGCACCGAAGCCGATGCTATTTATTATTATTCTGAAATTAGGACAGGCTGCGTCGATGCTCTTATACAGCGAGAAAGGACAAGAGAATCCATAATTTTCAGAGTATTCTTGATACGAGCACGACATGAACTTGCTGGTCTGACGAGAGAATTCCAATGCGCACATGTCCCTGCTAACTGAGCTGATGGAGAAACTCAATCTCCTATAGGACAATGGCTATTCAAGGGCGAGGGGAAGGTCAACAGCGGCACATATTGTTCCTGCATCCCGATGTCAGTCGAACGAACTCGCCAGGGAATAACCAGTGGAAGCCGTCCAGAAGCGATGGCCACGATGTCCGTTGAGATGCCACCCACTCGTAGCTCGACACTAGCACACCCAACTCGACGTGCATCCACAACCAATGAGCACCGTAAGGCCTATCATGGCTTGGCGCTCCGCGGACCGCGTGGCAGACCCAGCACTGCAGCACTATGTATCGCAGTGCGCCCCATGCGTTCTCGGAGGAAGTCATGTCCCTTGCGAGTGGAGTAGGGGTCTCCAAAATCCCGGAGAATAGGAGTGGCTCTCCAGATGTGGAAATCCCCTAGACTCGCATTTAATGCATCCAAAATGCGAGGGTCAAGATGATCATTGAGACGATCCCTAGAGCCCTGACAGTGACACATCCTCCAGCGCGAGACTTCGCCGTAGATTAGCTAGTGGTGGGGTTCCTGTCTTGTCGGGTTTCTACATAGTCGTCAGAGGTGTAGAGAAGGGAACGATGAAGACAAAGAGGTAGGCTCTATTTCGACAGGGCACGAGTAGGAAACGGAGGGGTTGATGATCCAACGAGAGGGAGATGAGGGTTGAGAAGGCGAGAGATAAGGAAGCCTTGACAGTCCGGAGAGTGAAAGTGCTGATTGGTTGATCGCACGGTGCCTGATAAGCGCTTGTCGGCAGCGATGTACGGAGTACCTCGCCGATTGTTCACATTTACAGTTTGTAGCACGACGAGCTCTTGTACGAAGGATTCTTTTACATATTTCCGTCAGTCTCATGACTGGAGCATATTGCGTTAGCATGGCCATGGCTTGAGACAAATGTCTTTCTGAAACTCCGCGGCAGGCGACGTTGCTGGCGTCATTTGGTAGTGTACACTTGCGGATCCGGCGCGCAGAAGGTACTTTTAAGACTTCGAGGGCGCAGATAAGCCCTGCACCCGTTGATTGGCCCACTGTGGACTTTCATATCTACAGCCAGTCGTGAGCCTCCGTCGCGTGAATCCTGAATTGTCGAATTTTCCCCCGTTGTTTTTTCATTTCCTGATCATTCTGATATGGTCGATTAGAGTGGCTGATTACTGGCGATTAGAGCGGTTTCCCTGTCAATTCCCATTATTCGCCTCCATCTGTCACTCGATGGACCCCCAATCATCCTATCACCCTAAGGATTCCGAACCTTTGCTTATCAGGTCTGCACTCTGCATGCTGACGAGCCCCTAATTCAAGCTTCACCCTGCAATCCCCTAGTACGTGCCAGCCTGGAGGAAAAGAAATCACTACGGTACCTGGCTGTGGTCGGAGACGATAGCAAGTACAACTTCATCCTATGCATTAAGGTCTGATTCTGGTCTCTATCCACAATGAAAGAGTAATTCCTTATTCCCAGCATCAAAGCATCCTACTCTAGCAACTCTATACCCCGTAATTATACTTCCTAGTCTCTACCCCATCCAAGAATCCCGTAATCCCCCGTCTGGATCCGTACGCCCTTGCCCACTCTCCACCTCATCCCGGACATGGCTGAAATGGGGCGGGCTTGGCCTTGGCTATCAGATCGATCCGATAAATCATACTAGCAATCATCATGACCACAAACTGAATCCCATTATCGGGGGCCCAAGATCGGAGTTTATGCTACTCTTCTAGCGTGGTCGATGGTGGAGCCTGCCTGCCCGGCCTAGACATAGTGCCTGTCGCTATTTAATTATCAGTCCCTGTCCCTGCAGGTTCTGGATAGATCAGCTTTTGGTTTTTTCCAAACACATCGTCCCTTTACCAATTCGCAGGTCGGTTGGTTTAAAGCATACTCGCCCTCTGATCTATCTTTTCTTCGAGCCAGTTCCCCCTTTGGCCGTCCTATTATCTCGGTTGACTCTCGGAATCCCTGAGCCTATAATTGCCTTCCCGTCTTTGACTGACTGGACCATCGTCCCGCTGTTGTGACACCCTCGAGTACATCTAAGCACATCTGGTATCACCATGTCTGCATACCCGGTAGCCTACAACGGCACCATCGCTACGGGAGGCGACTCGTTGACGGAGGACCTGAACATCTACTACAATGTATGGATTGATTAGAACGATTCTTTGCAATTCAAACAAGATAACTGACAAGATTATCTAGGCTGGTGACATTGCTTGGGTAGTCACCTCTTCTGCCCTTGTGTTGCTCATGATCCCTGGTGTTGGGTATGTTACATCTAGACTATTGACCAGCCTTAAAGATAATACCTCACTAACACATCGCTGCTTAGATTCTTCTACTCAGGTCTCGCTCGTCGCAAGTCGGCTCTCTCGTTGATATGGCTGTCCATCATGTCCGTCGGTGTGGTTTCGTTCCAATGGTTCTTCTGGGGTTATTCTTTGGCCTTCTCCCACACTGCTGGAAAGTTCATCGGTGATCTGTCCAACTTTGGTATGAAGGATGTTTTGGCACAGCCCTCTGTTGGCAGCTCCAAAATCCCAGATCTTTTGTTCGCCATCTTCCAGGGCATGTTCGCTGCTATTACGTGAGTATACAATTGATGGGAAGGAATCTTGCTCGGACCGGGTCATTGACTTGATATAGTGTTGCTCTCGCCGTCGGTGCCGTTGCTGAGCGTGGCCGCATGCTGCCTTGCATTATCTTCATGTTCATCTGGACCACCGTCATCTACGACCCCATTGCTTGCTGGACCTGGAATGCTTCCGGTTGGGTCTTCCAGCTCGGTGGTCTTGACTTCGCCGGTGGTACCCCCGTCCACATTGCTTCCGGTTCCGCTGCGCTGGCATACTCGCTGATGCTGGGTAAGCGTCGAGGACATGGCACCCACGAGCTCAACTACCGTCCCCACAACGTGACCCATGTCGTGATTGGTACCGTCTTCCTCTGGGTTGGATGGTTTGGTTTCAATGCTGGTTCCGCTCTGTCCGCTAACCTGCGCGCTGTCATGGCTGCCGTTGTGACCAACCTGGCTGCCTCAGTCGGTGGTGTCACTTGGTGCTTGCTCGACTACCGTCTGGAGCGCAAGTGGTCCACTGTCGGCTTCTGCTCGGGCGTCATTGCCGGTCTGGTTGCTATTACCCCTGGCTCTGGCTTCGTCACTCCTTGGGCCGCCTTCGTCTTTGGTGTTGTCGGTGCCGTTGCCTGCAACTATGCCACCAAGCTGAAGTTCCTGCTTCGCGTGGATGATGCTTTGGATATCTTCGCTGTCCACGCCGTTGGCGGTCTGGTTGGCAATCTCCTCACTGGCCTCTTTGCTGCGTAAGTCATGGCCTAATACTCACTGATCCCAAGATTACGATCTAACTGTTTCTAGTGACTACATTGCGCATCTTGACGGTGTTACCGTGATCCCCGGTGGCTGGATCAACCACAACTACATCCAGCTCGGTTACCAGCTTGCCGACTCGGTCACTGGATTTGCCTACTCCTTTGTCGGTACCTGCATTATCCTGTTCGTCATGAACCTCATTCCCGGTCTGAGCCTACGTGCTTCCGAGGAGGATGAGATTCTGGGTATTGATGATGCCGAGATTGGCGAATTTGCCGTAAGTTATACCACGTAATTTCCGTATTCGATGAACTCGCTGCTAACTTCTACCTCAGTACGACTACGTTGAGGTTACTCGCGACATTGTCAACGGCATCGAGTCCAGCGACGCAGGTTCCAAGCGTACTATGACTCCCACCGGAGACCATGGTGCGACCATTGACACCAAGGCTTGATTAATCTCGCCCTGCAAGCCTTTCTTCTCTAATATTATAATTTTTTTCTTGTCTACTCTCGGTGCGGACCTCAACTCGTCAATTCTCTGTCCATCTATACCCAGCGACATAGATTATGGGCTCTGGATGTGTTGCTTTCCTTTCTCAATTTTTATCTTTCCCCCTTCTTAGCTCGTTTCAGATACCCTTTCAGAAAATATTACAAATCACAATATCTCTCAGATCTTCCAATATTGTAATTTCACATTTCACATTAATACGGAGTAGTAAAGTTGAACCTAGCACAGAGCGAACCCTTAGGGATCTAAGTAGCGATCCTCGAGCCGTTGCCATGTGACGTAGGCTGCCCAAGGCCCCAAGTCACCACAGATTCCAGAGCTTCACGCAGCTTCAGCATCTGCCAAAAGCTTCCCGCTCCGCGACCCGCACCCCACGCGCCCCGCGACTTTCACTCTCACAGCTCCCACTGCCACTCCCACGAACACAACCGCCTCGCGATCGCTGGTACAGCGCGAACTATCAATTCCAATCCTACGATCCATCGCTCGAGAACCTCCACGGATTGAAGATGGCCTCGCCCGGCCCGAAAGGGGACACTGTGGACGCACCCGCATTTCCGCAGGACCCGGCGGAATTCGATAGCGACCCGCGCATTTCTTTTTCTTTGATCGATAACAAATTTATTCTGGAGACAGACGATGGACAGGAGTTTGAATATGATACTGGCATCAAGCGCTGGGTTCAGAAGGTATGCGGACAACCTCGTGCTTCGCGCATCTCAATTCTGTGGGCGCGGTGACTCGGCCACGACCTTCTAACCAGCAATGGTGTCTTTTCCTCCTTCGATAATAACATATTCCAATGGTTTAGGTTGATGAGGAGCTTTTAAGGCAACAGCAAGAGGCCTACAAGGTTGACGGCGTCGATGAAAATGACATAGTCGACCCCCGTGCGATGAAGAAGCGGAAGCTACCAGATAACGTAAGACATAACAGACTATCTAGCCAGAGCATCGAATGCTCATCTAAACCTTTTCTATAGGCCAAGGAAAACAAGGCAAAGAAGCCTCGCGTGAATACCGGGATCTGGATCACAGGCCTCCCTCTGGATACCACACGGGACGAGATCGAAGAGAACTTCTCGCGATGGGGCGTCATCGCGCGAGAGATTGATAGCGGTGCTCCACGGATCAAGATGTATTACGATGACGATGAGAAGTTTAAGGGCGAAGCACTGGTCGTCTACTTCCGACCCGAATCCGTCGAACTAGCCATTCAGATGGTCGACGAAACCAACTTCCGAGGGGGCCAAGTTGGGCCTGGGGAGGCGGGCTTGATGAGAGTGCAGGCAGCTGAGCTGTCTTTCAAGAGCCAAAAGGACGCACCGGCGAAGTCCACCGTGCGTGATAGACGCAAGGTCCTTGAGCGGACGCAGGAATTGAACAAGTTTGTCTGGCCCTTGACTGATATGCTTCTTGTTACATGCTAACATACCCTCTCTGCACAGTTTGTTGGCTGATTGGGATGATGATGATCCGGCTCTTCGACCAAACGTTAGTCTCCGCCAGGACAGGACTGTGGTGTTGAAAGGATTGTTCACGTTACAGGAAATCAAGGTGAGTGCGCGGATATGGCTTTGCAGGATTGCGATTTCAACGAGACTGACTCGTGCTGTACAGGAGGATGTTGAGGCGATTTTGGACATCAAAGAAGATGTCCGAGATGAATGCACCAAGATTGGAGAGGTTACCAATGTTGTGCTTTACGACCAGGAGCCAGAGGGAGTGGTGACCGTGAAATTTGCGCAACCTGATGATGCGCAGGAATGTATTCGGGTACGTTAAATTTGCTCTGCTCTTGACTCGCCAGTTTTACATTCTTCTCCTCTCCGAGACACTGCATACTTTTCTTGGATTTTCGTGATCCGGAACCTAGTCTGATGTCCTCTGATGCTAATACTATTTTCAGCGTATGAATGGTCGTTTCTTCGGCGGCACTCGAATCTCGGCCTATATCCACGCAGGAAAGGAGAAGTTTAAAAAGACCAATGAGCGCCGGGCAGCTTTGGAGGATATGGCGGAGCGGGGCCTTGACGCTGACGATGAAGAAGAGAGCGAGCGACTGCAAGGTTTCGGAGACTGGCTGGAGAGTGAGAAGTAGAATCACCCAGGAGAACATGCTCACCAATGATCCAAGGGGCATGGTCGGGATGAGTCGATAGTATGGCGATTGTGTCCATCAATTGTAATCATAGCGTGGTTTTTCTTCCACGGCCCTAAGCTCGTAGCTACAGTAAATGTGTTGGACATGCCTGGGGTCTGGCCCAACGATACCCAACGACGGGCAAACAGAGCAAACACTTCAAAGTATGGTTCGCGCAGCTCCCACCATTCAGAGATCACCTGATCCCCGCCTGACTGGACCCAATGGCACTAACCCCGATTGGGACATCTTCCCCCCCTGAACGTTCCTTTTGGCTTGGTTTGTTGTTGATCCCCACGCCCACACACCGACCTTTTCTTCCTCCTCTTCCCTCCATCTCCTGGACTCTTGGTCATTAACCATCCTCGACCTCCCTTTTAAGACCCTTTTTCGACTTCATATCACCAATTACCATCCATAATGCGTGAGATTGTACGTCCCACCCCGATTCGACGCGTCCTGTGTTTCCCATTACCCCTGAAGTCAACAACCCCCACCTGTTCAGCCTGTGCTAACCTCCCTCTTTTCGACGACTTTATAGGTCCACCTCCAGACCGGCCAGTGTGTAAGTGACGTCCAGCAACACGTGGAAGAAGTGTCTATGTGAGGAATGTGATGGTTCGACTAAACGGAATTTGGGTGTTTATAGGGTAACCAAATCGGTGCCGCTTTCTGGTACGTGTCACGCCCGCCAAAAACTCCCTCAGCACAACAAACCATCCCTCAATTGCGAGTTTTGGATGGGGAAAATAATACTGACTCGAATTACAGGCAGACCATTGCTGGTGAGCATGGCCTTGACGGCGATGGCCAGTAAGTTCCATCGATACGCTCTCGATACCCCTCGACGCGGAATGGCGGTCTGATATTTTTGGCTAGCTACAACGGTACCTCCGACCTCCAGCTCGAACGCCTGAACGTCTACTTCACCCACGTGAGTTACGTGCCCAGCCAACGACAAACCCCAAAAGCAATTCTAACTATGAATATTTGGTATATTAGGCCAGCGGTGACAAGTATGTTCCTCGTGCCGTTCTGGTCGATCTGGAGCCCGGTACCATGGACGCTGTCCGTGCCGGTCCCTTTGGCAAGCTCTTCCGTCCCGACAACTTCGTCTTCGGTCAGTCCGGTGCCGGTAACAACTGGGCCAAGGGTCACTACACCGAGGGTGCCGAGCTCGTCGATCAGGTTATCGATGTCGTCCGCCGTGAGGCCGAGGCTTGCGACTGCCTCCAGGGTTTCCAGATCACCCACTCCCTGGGTGGTGGTACCGGTGCCGGTATGGGTACCCTCCTGATCTCCAAGATCCGTGAGGAGTTCCCCGACCGTATGATGGCTACCTTCTCCGTCGTCCCCTCCCCCAAGGTCTCCGACACTGTTGTTGAGCCTTACAACGCTACTCTGTCCGTTCACCAGCTCGTTGAGCACTCCGACGAGACCTTCTGTATTGACAACGAGGTACGGCGGCCGAATATTTACTTACTGAAGATTAATCCACTCACACAACTCGTCTCTCCAGGCTCTGTACGACATTTGCATGCGCACCCTCAAGCTCAACTCTCCCTCCTACGGTGACCTGAACCACCTGGTCTCTGCCGTCATGTCCGGTGTCACCACCTCCCTCCGTTTCCCTGGTCAGCTCAACTCCGATCTCCGCAAGCTGGCTGTCAACATGGTTCCCTTCCCCCGTCTGCACTTCTTCATGGTCGGCTTCGCTCCCCTGACCAGCCGCGGTGCCCACCAGTACCGCCAGGTCAGCGTGCCCGAGCTGACCCAGCAGATGTTCGACCCCAAGAACATGATGGCTGCCTCTGACTTCCGCAACGGCCGCTACCTCACCTGCTCTGCTCTGTTCCGTGGTAAGGTCTCCATGAAGGAGGTCGAGGACCAGATGCGCAACATCCAGAACAAGAACACCAGCTACTTCGTTGAGTGGATTCCCAACAACGTCCAGACCGCTCTGTGCTCTGTTCCCCCCCGCGGTCTCCGCATGTCCTCCACCTTTGTCGGCAACTCGACCTCCATTCAGGAGCTGTTCAAGCGTATTGGCGATCAGTTCACTGCCATGTTCCGTCGCAAGGCTTTCTTGCACTGGTACACTGGCGAGGGTATGGACGAGATGGAGTTCACTGAGGCTGAGTCCAACATGAACGATCTTGTCTCCGAGTACCAGCAGTACCAGGATGCCTCCATCTCCGAGGGCGAGGAGGAATAGTAAGCTTTCCACTCATATCTCCCCGAAAACTACTCGGTTTCCTCTGCTGACATTCTTTTTCCACTACAGCGTTGAGGAGGGCGTTGAGGAGGAGGTCTAAATTCGCTGATTCTCCAGCATCTTCAGCCTTTTTCCCAGTAATACCCTTCGATAAGCCTACACTCTTTATGTGCACGGGGCTAGGCTCCACGCGGGTCTGGCTCTGACCCCAAGTATCTTGTTTGAGCGCCTAATGTACCCCCTTTTTATTCTGTCTCTATTTATTTTCCTGCCTGTCGGTTTTCGGTGGTTGCCCCGACCGCCGGGCCAGAATACATACTGGAAAAGCAAATTGACGATATGACTTTGATTGTCTGGATACATTGCCAACGAATGTCCTCCGTATAGATCATATTTCCCACTGTAGACCTTGAACGAGAAGCTGCTATATGTACTTCTAAACCCCAAAACCAGACCGCATCTATCCCAACAAAGGCCAGTTCCCCCTCCCGCCCCCAAAAGGCCCCTTCTCCCTCTTCTCCCAACTCAATGGAATGGGCACTTCCCCGTCCGCGACTGCTTAAACTCTTCCATCGCCTCATCGACGGCTTTCCTGCCTTTACCTTCGAAATACTTCGGGCCCACATCTTGGATGAGATAACCATTCGGATAATACTTATCACCCTCGTCACCAGGCACAGGACGCCCCAGAGCCCAGGTTAGCCATGCCATCGGGCCCCAGCGATTCCAGAATGTCGGCTTGACGTAGTAAGGCGCCGCCTCCCACTGGGTGAGGAAGAACCGGTCGTTCTCATCAGGTTTGTCGGTGAAGGAGACATAGCGCATGAAATCCGGTCGTGGCGGACAGAGATACCGCAAGAAGAGCTTGCGGACGGTAAGTAGGGTAGAGAAGACTGCGACGGCGAGGGAAGATGGAGGGTCGTAACTAGAGAGAAGAGGTTAGTTTCACAGTTTCACGTATTGAAGAACCAAAAAAAAAAAAACTTGGGAGAGCGAAGGCTCCGCCAAAACGTACAGCATCGCCCTCCGCAACCGCTCATCCATCATAAACGACACAAACTGTAATCCCACAGGGTGCAACGCCTTCGGCAGCATACACAACAACACCGCCGTCGTCTGATCGGCCGTCTCCCGATTCTTGGCATCAGGAACCTTCTTCTCCGCCTCATACTGCTCACTCCACGCATCAATCTCCTCCAACCACTGGATCCCATCCTTGAATCCCCCCGCCCCGCCGGACGGCAACTTCTCATAACTAATCCCCAACGCATCACCCGCGCTCTTCCAGAACGTCCCGATCGCGCAGCGCTCCAGGTCACTGAGACGGCGCCACTCGAAGCGGTCGATGAAGCGTATAGGCTGGAGGGCGAAGAGCGCCAGCGTGTAGAGCATGTCGTCGTCGAGGATTTTGCCAGAGGCGCGGTAGCCCGAGTGCAGGAAGCGGGTGCGGGCGAAGGAGGCGTGGGCGCGGGCGGAGGAGGGGCTGTTGCCGACCATTTCTTGGACGAGAGCGCTCGTGTCGGTGTAGCGTTTTAGGGAGGTGGCAGGGCTGGAGAATTGACTGGTTTTGACGAGGAGGTGGGAGATTGAGGGGATGCCGTAGGTCTGTGTGAGTGTGTTAGTTTGAGTGCTTTGAATGGGATGGAGAAGGAAGAGTGATAGTTCGAGAGTATATAGGTGTTGGGTGTATGGGTGTGTGGGCTACTACGTTACCCTGAACAAGGCGAATTGCAGCGACTTGATAAACATGAATGGAAACTCGAGCTGGGCTACGGTCTTTTGGATCTCGAAGGCATGGTCGTCCGTCATCTGGGCCATATCTTCCCGGGTCGCGTACGGGTACTTTTTGTGCATGTTTCGTAGTCGGCGGTAGCGCAGGCTACTCGTGAGAATGGGATAGCCCAAGAGGAGTCCTAGAGCGCAGGGCAGCCATTGTTGCGGGGTAGCATTGAGGATGGCCTTGACAGCATCATTCAGCGACTGCGAAGCCAGCAAGGATGTCCCGTTGTCCATGCTGGTAGACGGTGGACACGAGGCAAAGGCGGTCTCCCAAGGTACAGAGTTCGAAATCTCTGCAAACTCGAAAGTCGAAATGGTTCGTTTCAAAATTGTGCTCTAAGCATCTGACCGCAGAAGAGCGACAGGCCGGGCCTTAATTAGCACTCCAGCTCGTGCCGCGTCGTGTAAATGCGCGTCTTGTGATTTGGTTGATGGCTTGCGGGGGACCCGCCGTGAGCGAGTTTTATTGGGTGAAGCTCCGTCGAATACGGAGTCCCCAGGACTTAGTTTCGAGGGTGCCTTCGACCACGTAGTATTCTGATTCAACTAAATCATGCAGACAGCCTGACTAGTAATTAGGTTACAGTACCTTATACGCCGATAGTTAGTCGGCAAATCGTGAAAAATAGTTTTCTATGAGTCGGTCTTTGATGCTTTGTTCATACTTCACAATCCGCTCTCCAGCTTCAATTATGCGGCCCAGGTAACAGGACAAGAGATCATCTTTACAAATCCATGCCACTTGCAGATCCGATGCTATTGTAATTATGTACTCATCTCTCGGCACGGACCGAGGGGATCCATCTTCGCTCCAACGTGCCGCGGGCCGGGGCTGTCCAAGCCTCCAAGGTCGGTGACTCGGTGTCATATGCAACGCGCGCCCGACCAACAAATGCCTCATCACCCTCGTGCGAGTCCCCCTCCAGTTCGAAGGCCGAAGAACTCAAATCACGACAAGTTAAACCTGAAGCTCCTTGGACGGCTCAGCGCCTAAAGTACCAGAGCTCGAGCGCTCTGAGCGGTGGGAAGACGACGGCCGTAAATGCAGCACCAGTCCAAAGCCCTAAGTCGGCTCCGGAGGCGATCTGGGCAAGGAGGCCGCGATAGTAGGCTTGGTTCTGAAACATCCGAGTAGCATATTAGCCGGTGCTACCCAAGGTTTTTTAATCCGCGAAGTGAGAGAATGTGTGAAGTTCTTACCATCCCAATAATCGCCCCCGCCCATCCGACGAAAAACGACACGCCCGCGGCAATGCCCACGGGCAGTCGTTGCGGCGTATTCCACGCCGACCAGTCATACCCCTTCAACCGACGGAAAAGCACATCCTCCTCAATCACGATGATCAACCAAATCATCACCCAATACCCAATGAGCGGCAAGAACCCCTTGAAAACCTCGTACAACGAATTGCGACCCCCCATCGCACAAGCGGTATAAATCACAGTCGCCAGCGTAGTAAAGATAGGCTGCGGAACCCGCCAAAAAAACCCGCCCAGCATCTGGAAATTCATCCCCATCGAATACGCCCCCGGCGTGTTGTTCGCGACCAGCGCCAGGACATTGATCACCGCGCAGAATTTGCCGAACCCGCCAAGCGCATCGTACGCGGCCATCAGCAGACCCCCCGGTGTGCTCCCGTACTTGGTGAGGTATATGGGTGTGCTGGCCATCATGGTGCCTAGTCCGATGCCGAGGAGGAGGGTGATTGCCATTGCGTGGGCGCTACCGAGCACCGTCACGGCAAAGGTACGCCAGCGTTTGACGTGGGGCGGGTAGTAGACATAGTAGTCTGCGGCTAGGGGAGCCCATGCGAGAGCTACGGAGAGAGCGAGTGAGAAGAAGGTTACTCGCTTTGCGTTGAGTCGGCCTTGTGAGACGGGCGTGTGGATTTCGAAGTCGAAATGGGGGCCTGCGGAGCCGAGCATCACGCAGAGAACCATCAATTGGGGGAGCCATGCAAAGCTAGATGGATGGTTAGGATCATGCGTGTGTGAAAGGATCGATTGATGTTGATGAACGGGAAAGAGGCGACTCACCGTTCGTAGATCTGGAAGATGCGCATTCCAAACATGGCCATGGCCCAGCTCGAGAGGGCCACCACGACGATACCCACCAGCACTGAGATGTGTTCGCCCGAGATTCGGGAGAGAATCTGACCTCCAGTGACACAGTTGACCATGCTATAACCGAGATTGGTGAGAATATTCAATGCACTGCAGACTTTGCTGGGATAGTATCCCATGAAGTAGCGTGCGACGATCTAGAATCAATCCCATTAGCATCATTACCATTCGGTCCAAGGACTGGACAGAAACTGCTTCCTGCCAATGGACAAAGGATGAAATACCAAAGTGCGATTCCCACTCCGCGGTCCCCAAGTACTCATATATCCAATCGTCGTCACCCCAACCAAGTTCCCCAAAATCGCGCAAATAGCAGCATCCTTGAAGCTCAGTCCCAACACCAAGGTCCCCATCGATCCCACAATGATATTATTTGTCGCCAAGCTCATGCTAAACCACAAGAGCATCATGTGTAGTGATGTAGACGACGTTACCGGTTCTCTTTCTTCCAAGGGCACCGGTTCGATACCTCTGGGTTCCACGGCTTTCAAGTTGGTAATCCATCGTTGGAATCTCGTTTTTGGTTTGGGTTCATGGAAAGTGTCCTTGATGGGGTCATTTGAGGAGCTGCTGGTGAGCTCATGTTGGCTGATACTGTGTAGGGAGGGTGATCCATGGATTTTCTCGATATCGTCGGGCCGCATTCTGGTCTTTTGTGTCGTTGAATTGTGCTCTTTGAAAAAAGTGATATTGTCCAGGTACTTCCCCCAAGAGTCCGGCCCGGCTTGTCAAAATATGTGCAGTTCAGCCAGACAAATAATTCACACGAGACTGAGCCCTTGTGTATACCTCAGTGATGTATACACTGCAACACGTCTCGGCAAATGGAGAAAGCTGGTTAGTCGACGTTCAGGATGACCGGCAAGAAAGATGAGCTTGGAGATGATAGATCTTATAAGGAGGAACAAAAGGAAAAACTGAATAAAAAGATTCGGGAAAGGAAGAATGGCCCTCTCCGCGTATGTACTTGCTTCCATCCCCGTTGACCGTGGAACCAGCCCTGACATCACCCTGTCTTGGAGGGAGGCTACGTACAGCGCCGGTGTAACACCCGCAGCACTTGATACAGGCATTCCACAGCAATCAAGGACGCAGGCCAGCTGGTCCGGGCACCGAACCAATGACCTCGCCAAGAGACATACCCATCTTGAAAGGAGTTGAAGAGAAGCAACCGCACGTCTGGAGTCTCAATGGCTGATATCGAGCTTGATGTATGTGGGGAAAAACAAACCTCGACGCAGGTCTTGCTTACCATGCACGTTCTCATCACTCTCTGCTTCATCTGACGATGATGCCATCGAGCGAGGGATGATTGATAGATCCTGTATTCTCGGCCCATTACCGCGCGTGCGAGGCACACGCCGCGCGACCAGTACTGTTAGGATCGCCGATGTATTTCCCAATCGGGCAAGTCAGCATACCCTAAAGCTCCGGGAATACTTTTACTGGAATGCGAGCCCTGCAAGGAGAGGGGGGTCTTCTCCGCTTTTCCTATACGGTGGTCATATTGATGGAGCTGTCGGGGAAAAAGAATTGCTCTCATTATTGCTCTACGTAGTCAATCTGGGGCCCGCGCCAGAATGTGTAGCCCTTCTATGGAGGTTGGCTGGCTTGCCGAGTCCGTTATTGGCTGTCGTGAGGAAGCTCGACAAAGATACCAATGAAGGGAGGGACTTGAGGCGGCTCTTTTTACTTTTCGAGGCTGATTGCTGTGAATAGCTTGGCTCATGTGATTGAGAAGGCTCTGCGAACTCGCTTCCCCTCGGCTTCGGAGGTTTGCATCGTGATAAAAGATTCGATCAAATGTTTTCTGCAGAGGTCATGCACAATCGATTCAACTATTAAGCTTTTCATCGGAGAATTCTGGTTCCTGGTAGTAAGTTCCTGCTGGAGACCTCAAATAATTCTTGAGGAGCTTCGTCGAGATAGGATAGCGGGTCATTCATCCACCGCAGTGAGCCGTATACCCGTGGTGAGTGATACTAATCCCGAGTTATGTCAAATTACGTACAACTTAGCTCACTCTGAAAACCTACTGTCGGAAAATAGAACAGGCCAAGCTTTCTGTTCTCCTTTCTGCCCCACCAGATGCTCGGTAATGCGTACGAGCCCTGCTGAAAAGCATCGACTCTTCTCCGGGCTGCGTGCTTGACAACACGCAGCCGCTGATCGATGGGCAGCCGTACAAGATTCCCGTTTGATCGGATGATCAACTATTGGATTTCTTTTCATAGGGCTTCTGGGTTCATAAAATAGGCCTGAAGGTTTTTTATTGCCCGAGGTAGAACATGGATTCTTATCAATTTGATACCTATGCATATCTCTCGAAGCTGTAACTCTACCGTATCTTTCTCAGAGTCAACAGCGAGTGCTGCTCTCTTCACACCAGTCTTCACTTGTGATGACTTCTGGTTATCTAGGTTCCACTCAGCAACCGGCATCAAAGTTGTAATCAAGAGGCAGGCGATATCTTCGCTAGTAGCATTTGCTATAGCATCCTTTTCGCGCCATCCGATAGAGGCATGCACATTTGTTTTGGTTTCGAATTCGCGCTCTCCCTATAATCAGTCTCATCTCCGACACTAAATCTCGCGACTCAATTATTCAATTTAACATGCGTATTCCCAATCTTTACTCTACCTACTGAAACCTCGCCATCAAAAGCGGATCGGTAACATCCGACCCTCGACCTCTCACCCAAACATCCACAATCTGCGACCCATCCCCATCCCGATCAGAATCCACAACAAAATACCACCCATAGAACGCAGCCGCCACACAAGCATGATTAGGGAAAACCCTCACCACCTCTCCCACAGTAAGCGGAATGCCTCTCGGCCCCCCAGCTTCCCAGGCCACAATGCCATGTTCCTGGCTAATCCGATCAACAATCAACCTTGGCGCACCAGGGTCCTCGTTCCGCCTCCAGGAAGAAAGAACTCCCCAGCCGGGGTAATTCGCACAGGGCTCGCGGCCTAAAGCGAGAGTCCCCGCTGCAATTAGGGCCTCGGGTTTCTCGCGCTCGCCGTCGCTGTACACGCTGCACACCTCCGCGACGACGGACATGGCAATTTCGTCTTCGATTTTGCCGGCGCCGTCGCGCGCGTTCGTGGAGACTTGCTGCATGTCCAGGATGGGGTAGTTGCCGGCGTGGAGCTCGATTTTGACCCGAGCGTCTGTGGTTTCGGGACAAGGATTGCGGAGGAGTGCTTTTAGTTCCTCTGCTTCAGGTGAAGAGCTCCCCTCGCGGACCAGATTGTGCGACGAAGAAACCTGCGGCGTTGCGCCGACGCTAATGATAAGTTCCCTGTTCTGCGGCAGGAGCGGGAACCACCGATTCAGCGCGACTTTGCAACCCTGGATCTCACCGATGAGGTAGGTCATCGCTTCGGCCGGCGTCTTTGCGGTGTAGCTCAGACTACTGTGTGAGTACAAGCCAAGCAGGCGGACCCAACCCTCTGCCTCGGCATCAGCAAGTTTCTCCAGTAGCCCGTTCTTGTTGAGAGAGATGGGCGGTAGACCCGCGCGGTGGTAGCCCGTGTCGACCTTGACGAAAACACAGGCGGGGAAGGTGGAGATCTCGAAGAATTTGCGTAGATACTGGATCTGGTCTGGGTGATCGATCATCACTGAGATGCTGTCTTCACCGATATCGGCGGCTAGCTGTGCGAGGCGTGGGACGTGCGAGGGCACGAGGGGGATGCCGTAGAGGACGTTGGCGGGACGGTTGGTGGTTTTGAGTCCTTTGAGGAGTGGATGGAGCATTTCGATTTCTAGGAGTGTTGAGGCGATGAATTTGGCCTCTGGGTCGCCGTTGTCCATTTGCATTTTGGCGATTTGGAGGGTCTAGATGATGTTAGGCATTGTTTTATTGATAGCCGTCTGTTGAAAGGACTGGATGGAGACTGGATATACCTACCTTGTGCGTCTTGACATGGGTCCTGAAACCGACGCCCAGAGCTTTCACTGTCCTCTTCATCCGATCGCAATGCCTGCGAATGATAGCTCTATCAAGCACGACGGCGGGCTTGGGGATGTCCGCAATGTCCTTGCCGATCCAGCGCTGGAACAATTGTCCCTGGGAGGGCAGCTCGAGGGAATCCATGGCAAGGATGTGAATTTAAATTCAAAATCGAGATCGTTTTTGAAGTTTGCAGATTGTGCTGCTCTGGGAGGATGAGACGAAGTGAGTATTGCGGGGACACTCTGCTCTTGTAAGGTGCAACTTTGTTCCGAGATGTGGAGCACAGGCAAAGGCACAGGAACGGGCAATTAGTTAAGGCTGAACCTTTTGCCAGGTTTTTGCTATGTACTATACGGAGTAGACGATATCACTACATGGTAAACGGTATCGAGCATAATTTTGAAGAAGAATGGAATGATGATGAGTCAGATTACAAGAGCATACGCTAGTTATTCAGCGCAAGGATACTCCAGCCCCCAAACAACGCCAATTAAACCAAAAGAAAACAAACAGCTTAAGCCGCCGTCGATGCGAAAATGCAACACATGCAAGAAGGGGGTTTGGTCTATGCAGAAGGTTTTTGGTCCTCAATAACAGGACAAAGCACCGATCCCAATTCCGCCAAAAAAATCAGAAATGCAATGGCAGGACAGTAGAGCAGAGCAATGACAAAAGAAATCGCAAAAGAGCATACCCGAAAATGACACAGGGCAGTGATTAACGAAATGATGAGGGTAATAAAAACGAAGTATGGAGAGCCCAGGATATCAGAACAAGCAAAGAAATCCAACAACGCCGTTCCTCGGGAATGCTTTTTTGTGGAAGAACTTATAGTACCCTAAGCGACAGTGCAAGATATTGATCGATCTGTATATTACACCTGCGAATGGCTTTGGCTTGTGTGAGATCGCTGGGAGAAGGACCGGCGACCCCGGCTGGAGGGCGCTCGTTCGGCAACTGCCGGAGGCGCATGTTCGAAGAAAGGAATAAGGTCCGGGTTTTGACTGGGAGGAGTCTTCGAGTTGGTGGAGTAGTCGCTGACCACGCGATCGTCGGCCGCAGTGTCTGGGTGAATCTCAATACCCTGCTGCCCGTCCAGACCGCCATGAACAGCGTTGGTAGAGAAAGTGAATGCGTCGACCTCATCGTGGTTTCGCTCGATTGGGGACCAGCCGGCAATACTACCAGCCACGATACCAGCCATCGCAGCAGCCGGTCCAAAAGTTGAGTTGGAGCGGGACCGGGTATTGCGACGGGATCGACTCTCGGGAGTGGACAAGCCGGGAGGTGGGCTTCCATTCTCGCCATTTGGTGTGGGAGGGATGGACGATTCGCGGGAGCGAGAGCCACTGCGAGATCGTGGCAGGAGTTCTTGCGGGTGCTGCAATTTGTGGCGGATATGACGCAGGCGACCACCACGGACAGTCTTGATAAATTGCAACTGGTCGCGGATCTCTTCCAAAGCAGGATTCCAGTCGTAGCGGCGGTCCTCATCCGAGATAACCAACTCAGGTCCCTTCTTCTGCTTCCCCCCGTACCAAGCATGTGGGACCAGCTTACTCACAAACTCGTCGGGAATGAGGCGGATGACAACGGCGATGGGCAAAGAGAGAGCTCCCAGGACAAGGCTGACAGCCCACTGAGAGCCCTGGTCCAGACGCTTGACCGAGAAGGCAGCGCCACCGATGAAGACGATCAGAACTTGACCGCCGATGATAATGATTTGAATTCCGATGAACCATTTGTTGCGCCAGATACCTTCCAGAATGTTGAGCTTGTTATCAATGCGACGGGAGTTGTACTGGTTGAAAATTTGCATAAAGACGAAAGTGTTGAAGACCACGGTTTTCATATGGGCTTCGTCCCAGGGGAAGATCGAGTTGCCCGCAAAGTTCAACACGAATGTCACTACCAGTTGGTAGATAGACTGTCCAATGATCATCTTCCACATCGTGAGAGTGATAAGCGGAGCAGCTTTGGATTCCGGTCGGCGGTCAAGGACGTAGGGTGAAGGCGGGTCTGTGGCAAGGGCAAGAGCAGCAAAGGTGTCCATGATCAGATTCACCCAGAGCAACTGCACAGCACTAAGGACAGAGTCTTCTGAGCTGCTGGCAACCGCTGAGACGAAAGTGAGGATGACGGCAGTGATGTTGACAGTGATTTGGAACTGGAGGAACTTCTTCACCGCATCGCTGACAGTGCGACCCCACGACATAGCCTTAACAATAGATGCAAAATTGTCATCCATCAAGATGATGTCCGAGGCCTCCTTGGCCACCTCGGTACCAGTGATCCCCATGGCAAAACCAACATCTGCGTTCTTCAGAGCCTGGGCATCATTGGTGCCATCGCCAGTAACGGCAACAGTCTCGCCAAGCTTCTTCAGAGCGTTTACGAGGATCTTCTTGTCTTCGGGACTGGATCGGCCAATAACTTGAAGCCTGGGGAGAATCTGGTTCATCTGACGCGTGCTGAGCTTGCGGAACTTGGAGCCCTCGATAGCAATACCACCCGGCGTGTAAATACCACACTCCTGAGCAATAGCATTGGCCGTCATAAGATTATCACCAGTGACCATGCGAACAAAGACACCCGCACGCTGACAAGCGTGCACCGCCTCTGCAACACCGGGTCGAAGAGGGTCCTGGATACCAAAGAGGCCAATGATCGTCATGTCCTTGAAAATGGGCTCAAAGACTGCCTGGTTACGATCGGATTCTGAGGTTGGCGCTCCATGGGGCGGCCACTGGTCAAAGTCACGATAAACGAGAGCAATACAGCGCAGTGATCGGTTGGCGTAGGTTGTCATGATATTGTCCAGAGTAGACCGATTCTCGTCCGTCAGGGGTGCCTCGTTAATGGCGTCGGTGGGATCGCGAATGATTCGAGTGGATTTGGACATCAAGATCTCGGCCGCGCCCTTGACCAACATGCGATACTTTCCATTCTCCATTTGAACAACCACTGCCATGCACTTGCGAGCCGAGTCGAACGGGAACATCTGCGGGATCTTTGCACTCTCTCTGGCTTCGGCCGGGGGTCCCATTCCCATAAAGTCGCGCGCAAAGGTTAGAAGAGCAGTCTCAGTCTTTGAGCCGATGAAGGTTTTGACGCCTTCCTGCTCTCCCTCAAAGGCAGTAGAGTTGAGAACGATTGACTGGAGCAAAAGGTCCTTGACAGAGGGTGACAGTGTCTTGACAAACTCGGCAGCAGAAACATCACCAGATTGGTCGGATTGGCCGGAGCCAGACTTATCTCCGAAGCGCGAGGTCGTTCCCAGTGTCGCCGAAACGACACTCATCTTATTCACAGTGAGGGTACCGGTCTTGTCGGAACAGATGGTTGTGGCATTGCCCATGGTCTCGCACGCTTTCAGGAAACGCACCAAGTTGTTGTCTTTGATCATACGTGTCGTTGCAAAAGCTAGAGCAAGGGTTACTGCCAGCGGTAGACCCTCGGGGACAGCAACAACCACAATGGTCACAGCGACGATAAAGATCTGAAGGAAAGCCTGTCCCTTGGCATCGGCGCCGCCCTCAATATTCTTGAGGCGAACGAGGAACTTGATGAAAAGCACAACGAATAGCAAAAGACCAGAGGCCAGACCCAGCTTAGCAATGTACTCGGCCAACTTGTTCAACTTGGTTTGCAAGGGCGTCGTTTCGCCTTCTTCCTGAAGAGACATCATTGTCCGCCCGTGGGTGGTATGAACACCAACGGCAGTAACCAGGAACGTTCCCAAGCCCTCGGATACCTTGGCGCCGGAGACGATAAAAGGGTCCATCTTACGAAGATCCTCGTGCTTTTCAATCGCGCGGTAGACTTCATCGCCGGGGGTCTTCCGGAGGAGATCAGATTCGCCAGTGGCCGAAGATTCGTCGCATTTCACATCGTGGCCGGCTATGAGAATACCATCGACCGGGACAAGGTCACCCGGCTCGAGATGCATCACATCGCCGACAAGCACATCGTGGATCGAGATCTCGATTGTTTTGCCTGATCGAATAACCTGAACCAGTCTGTTCTCTTTCTTCTTGTTCAATTTGGCGAACTGCCGTTCCTTTTGCCAATCATTCGCCGCACCAACTGTGACCACAATTATAATGGCAACAAGAATGGCCAGGCCCTCCACCCATTCCACGCCTGGCTCACCGGGTTTCGCTGGATGAAGTGACTGTGGTATACCCACTGCCAGGGAGATGACCGCAGCAATGGTCAGCAAAATGAGCACCTTGTCGTTATATGCAATCCAAGCCAATTCCCAGATGGTCTTTAGTTTCCTTTCCGGTAGCTGGTTCTTGCCATATACTCGCTTTCGGTCCGCGAAGGAGCTGTCGGCTGCTGCTGCTGATGCTGCTGCACCCGCAGCTCCTCCTTCTTCAGTCGCGGGGGGCGGACTCATTGACGAGGCGGCCTTGGGCATCGAGTCTGTTGACGTAGCATCGCTAAATTCGACCACGCCATCCAACGTCGTTTCGTCCACACTCAAACCGCTCCGAATGTCAGTCCGCAATCCCTTTTCCAGTCCTCGCAGTCCTCCAAGCTGTCGGAATGCGCCTAAATTCTTGGGATTTAGGAGCTTATTGAGCTGGCCCGGGGAAAAGGCAAACTTGTTGTTCTCCACCTCAAACTCGTCTTCTCGACCCGGGTCTGGCAAGAGGGCATCCTTGTCGTCAACATCGGCGTTCTTAGTCGCGTCCGAGTAGGATCCGTGCGAGGCCGTAGGGACATAGGTCTCGCCGCCGTAGGTGCTCGAGGTCTGACTGGTATCTTCGGATTCCAACGAATTTCCGCGTGACCGAGTGCCAGGAACCGATAGGAAGTTGGACTGCGTCTCGGGGAGCTTGGTCTTTGGAGATGAGATGTTATGGGGCGAGGTTGGCCGGCTTTCACGATCTCGGGCTTCGGAAGAGACATTGGAGCGCAGGGAGGCTGAAGATCGCATGTCTGTGGGGGAACCAGAGCCATTGTAGTGTGCGCCGACGTCGTGAAACTCGGTTGTGTCGGTATTCAGCCGGAGCGATGGTTGTTCGGGGTCCGAGAGGGTCTGCACCGGGGGCTCGTTCGTATTCGGTGAGCTCACTGCGGAGGTATCGATGGTAATCGTTGGCGCACGCTCTCTCCGCAGCGGCGTGGGGGGAGTCTGGGCCGGCTCGTCGGCCCCTCGACGCGGGTCGGGCATGATGAAGGGTTGAATCGAACCGAGCGCGATTCCCGCGAGCAACACAATCACAAGCCTATCCTGGTTCGCATGAGTGGGACAGGAGGTGTGTCTGGGGTAGGCGAAGGAGAGCCGTGGGGGGGAATGGCGAAAGGAAGGGAGGGCTCCTAGATTGAAGGCCTGAAGTCGAGCAGAGCTTCCATTTGCAGCAGGATGGGATGCTGCGGACGGGGTTGGAGGAAGGAGTCGAAAGAATGAGGCGCAGGAATCGTGTGGGTGGCGGACGTCGTATATGTCCCCGTATGTGTCGCAGGAGATGCAAAGAGGAACTCTGCAGAATCGCAGCACGCAGGCTTGGTGCTGGCCAAAGAGTGAATTTACTGAGTCCTGGTCACTGGAAAGGAGCAGGAGTTACTACTAGTCAGAGTAGTGGCCAGTTGCAGCCCGCCATCAGTTTCAGTAGTCTACTCTAGCCACCTCCTCATTACATATTCTTCGTCCGCTTCCATTCTTCGCTGCTTCTTCGACTTTTCCCATCTCTCTGTTCCATCATTTGGCGTCTGACCCCTTTGCAGATCCACTAAGGTCTCGACTGGGGCTACCCCCCACCATTGACAACCGAATTAACCAATAGTCCCGGCGATTGTTTTCCCAATGCCATCACAGTACGGAGACCCGCACCTAAAGTTCTCCACTAGGCTCAACTGGCGCCCAACCCGGCCAAACACGCTGCCAGCAGGCCCGGCAGGTCCAGCACAGCCCCAGAGGTGGACCAGGGAGATTGATTCGAATACTTCCGCCGCGTTGGCTCGTCTACCTGTCAACCACATATTGGACTCCTGCGACTACCACACCGACTACATAAATACTGAAAAACCAGCCTCTCCTTTCGCGGGCTCATAGGGTGGCATGCTCCGACACCCTTGGCGGCTTGTGTTCGCATCTTTTATCCCATTCTCGTGGTCGTATTGTCGAAACCGGGAACAGTCCCCTTGCACTGCCTCTTTGCCAAGGCCCGCGCCCGTCCGGGGGCAAGGGAGGCGACTCCAATGGGCGGATAGGCGAATGGATGTCTGGGCGAATCAGGGGCCCTAGCAAGTTGAGAAAGTCAACCCATCATGAGTGTGTCATACCAGGGAAAAGCAAGAAGCACTTGATTATTATTGACTAACTAGCTTTGGGGTATCGTGCACTGGGTGGTTTGATAATTCTTATGCACTTGCCATCCGCCCGTCCAATGAAGAATCTCTTACTGTACAACTCAACTTACTCAAGCGAATGCTGAGGTTAGGTTCCCGCCCAGTCGGAGACTTGGTGATGACGTCTCCAATATAAGCCACCCCCGTTTCACTCTTCTTTCAGTAGACCTATCCCGGCCTTGGTCTGTTCGCATGTTGATGCACGGCGCCGATAAGGCACAATCAATAATTCAATTTTGTGACTGCACAAGACTCCACTCCGATAATCAATCTAATCATCCAATTAATCCTTAAGAACCCCTAGAGGCTAGAAGACACATGCAGGCGATGTCAAATTCCCATGCCCAATATGAGGCATTAGTAGATACTACATAGAGGCCCAATGGAAGGCTAACCCAGATCCTGGTTCCGGTGCAATGTGGACGGGGGTTGCTTGTGCTCTACCTTAGGTCCAGAGTCAATATAGAGATTAATAATGTACTCGATCGTTCCACCATACCTTGTCTATCCGATGGTGCGACCTGGGCAATGAGGCTATGTACTATTAAGTGCTCGGGATCTGCCTTCTGGATCGCTTTAGAACTTGACATAGGTTGGTGGAACACAGCAAAGGATTGCCCTGACCGGTATTCGCTGGGCCTGGAAAGGGTAAGGTAGGGGATATATATCTTGACACCAACTGGAAATCCTCGGGAGTATACATACCAAACTCATGGATGTTGATTGTATTTTTTCACTCGCATGGCCCTTGACTCCTGGATGTATTCGTGAGTACCAGTGGCAACTCAGTCACTGATCCCGGTTCTCGGTCCTGTTTAAAATCCCTCTATACGGAGCCCCGGCGGAGGGTTTCGGATATGTCGTATTCGGATGATATACTTCGTATTTTGGCCTCAGGCCTCAAGGGAGTCAACCGGGTTCAACCTGGGGGTACAACTTGCCTACTGAGCTGGAATCAATCACCTCCCAGATGATGTCGTATGATACCTTACGACTGGAAATGATTCAACGCCATTGGAAGCAGGCCACCTGTATATTACGGTAGTTATTTGCCGACGATACCATTGGATCCCTACAAAGTCATGGCTCTCTGAAGCTCTGAAATCCATCAGAGCTATAGCTACACAACTAGTAGCCCGGAACCATCCACCTGCATGGTTGGATTCTAGGTACAGCCAAGGATTCAAATATCTCCGTAAAACCGGGCATCCATTCAAGCCTTAGGTAGCTGTAGCCGTTTGGCCGCCTCGTCATTGAACTTGACCATCTAGCTCGTCTCAACCCGGGTCTAATCACCCCATTCATTTCCCCTCACCTATCTCTCGTCATCACTCCTGCAAACCAGCCCAAGAACCTCAAATTTGAACCAGACCACTATCTAACCCACAGCCATGGCCAACCCTCTCACCATCTACGGCCTCACAGCAGTCCCCGCCTCCGCGCAGACCCTCCTAACCTCCACCCGCGCCTACCCACCCCCCACCACCGCACCCATCCCCCTCTTCGTCTCCGTTTGAAAATTCAAAAAAAAAAAGATTGCAGCACCTGAATTTCGCGTATGGGCTCCCACTACACTACTCAGTCAGGCTCTTAACAGCTTAACTACAGTTGATCGGACGGGAAACGGTGCTTTCTGTTAG